>JAJOZX010001831.1:252500-510000 GCA_023014485.1 Bathynomus jamesi | reverse complement strand
CATCTGTCATTATTATCCCGAGATCAATCGCTTTCATGCTTCTCTGAATTTCCTGTCTATCTGGAGCATAATATGCAGTCTGTTTAAGTTCTTCTTTTCTACCATATCTCAAGAGCTGAAATTTCTCGGCGTTGAATGACATGTTGTTGTCTTCTGACCATTTGTATATTTTGTTCGTGTCCCTCTGCAAGGCCTCCACGTCATGTACATCGCTGATTTTTCTGCTGATCTTTGTATCGTCTGCAAAGGATGTTACTATACTATTGCTGTTTACTCCGCTGTCTATGTCTGTTAGCATGATAACGAACAGGAGTGGGGCCAGTACTGTCCCTTGTGGTACTGAGCTGCGTACTTCCAATTCTGATGATGATATACCTTGAATTTTGACGACCTGCAGACGATCACTAAGGAAGTTGTAGATCCATTTTCCCACTTTGCCTGTTATTCCCATGTCTTTAATTTTATGTGCTATTATACCATGGTCACATTTATCGAAAGCTTTAGCAAAATCTGTGTATATAACATCGTAGTTGTCATTGCCTTCCAATGCATCTAGGATATTGTTGTAATGCTCTATTAGTTGTGATAGGCATGATCTACCTGACCGGAATTCATGCTGATTTTCGTTGAATCTTTCCCGTGTCTCCAGGAAATCATAAATTTTCTCTCTAACTATTCTTTCAAATACTTTGGTGAGGTGGGACGTCAATGACACTGGTCTATAGTTCTTTGCTTGAGATCTGTCCCCTCCTTTATATATAGGGACAATGTTTGCTCTTTTCAAGATGCTCGATATTTCCCCAGTGTCTAGGGATCTTCTCCATATCCAGTATAAAGGTGTAGCTATTTCATTTTTACAGTTTTTAATCAATAGTGCGTTCCAATTGTCCGGACCTGCAGCTGAATGTAGTTTCATTTGTCCTATAGCTCTCGCTACATCTTCTGGTGTAAACTCAAAGTCTGTTATATACTCTCCTTGCAATTCCTCTTCAAAGAATGCATTTATGTCAGGTATCGCTTTCTCACTTTTTGGGGTACTGAAAACTGATTCATATTGAGCTCTCAATGTATCAGATATTAAATGCTAAAAAGGCTGTATTATTTTTGCACAATATTCGAAAATAAAGTAAATTTTCAGCTGTGGTAAGGCTTGAACGAGTAAACAAAATATTTGAATACGAAACCATATATATATATATATATATATATATGGGAATGAACTCAGAATGGTTCCCTGAGTTTTTTATGATACACACAGACAGTGCATGGAACAAGGAACTCTTCTGGGATAATTAAATCCACTATAGTCCGAATAAGTAATGGTAAATGACAAATAGCATAGTTTTTCTTTTTCATGATGCAAGCCCGACGTGGGCAACGGGTCTCTCGCAAAGAGGTCCCATAAATATAGCTTCCCTCACCAGCTATCTGCAAAGCAGACAGGATCCAGCTTTGGGACATGGATCTAGGGTTTAAAGCAGCCTAGCCCCACTACATTTAGAACTTCAATATAAGTAAAAGACTCGTTGCATTCACGTCGGATTGAATAAATCAAAGAAAAAGGGGTAACTATTATATTTTTAGCCAAAACCAAAACTTAAACCTCAACTGGCAGAATTGAGCGTCCACTTTTCAAGGCACATAACATGTCCGTTTCATGATGGGACTTATTCGGACTATAGTGGATTTAATTATCCCAGAAGAGTTCCTTGTTCCATGCACGGTCTGTGTGTATCATATATATATATGTATGTATATATGTATATATATGTATATATATATATATATATATATATATATATATATATATATATATATGTGTGTGTGTGTGTGTGTGTGTGTGTGTGTGTGTGTGTGTGAATACACGAAAGGCCTTGGAATCTTTTTTCTTTTTCTTTGTGGGTTTGTATCATTCATTCATTTCACGTGTTTAATTGTGAAATTCTTCCCATATATATATATATAATGTTAACCCCTCCGTCTATGGCCCGGGTTGGTTCAAAGTCGACGGGGGTTCTAGTTAGGTGGCAGCAACGGATGTGTGACTTGCAGTAGTTTTCTTCTATATTACTCTCCGAGTTCTTCTATAGTGGCTCGGAGGACTCTGATAGACTTACTAAAAATGCTGAAGGTTCCGGACTCTTCTTATAGCGTATCCGGAAAGTTTAATGACTAAGTTCTTCTGAAGAGAGCAAGGCTCGAAGGATAAGATAAAAACTATCTTTTACTGTAATTTACTGCTAAAATGTACAGGTAGTGCTCAGCCTCTGAATTAGCTTCTGAATGACAATGGAAGATTTTTATGGGTTTATATACCCAAAAACTGCTAACATCATTATTATTAAATGCTAAAAAGGCTGTATTATTTTTGCACAATATTCGAAAATAAAGTAAATTTTAGCTGTGGTAAGGCTTGAACGAGTAAACAAAATATTTGAAGACGAAACCATATTTTTATCTTAAACCGCGACTTTTCAGATCTGATGTTATCATGATCTGCCAAGTTAACTAAAAGTGGAAATCGGACTATGCATCTTTACACTAAAATATGCATATGAGTAAAATTTTAAGGTTTAAGATGTACAATTTTAATGCTTAGGCAAGACATGATCTCATCTTTTATAACGAAAGAGAATGTATACAAAATATGAACATTGCAAAGCTTAAGCAGGATTCCTTATTAAGCGAAATCTTAAAAAATGATTATGAGATTTTAAAAAACAACAGGTCACCAATTATTTGGCAAAGTAGAAAGCAAATCAAAAATTTTATCCAAACTCGCGTTGGGCGATTTTGGTCCTTATGTAAAAATGAATACACACACGTACATACATATGAGTATAGGCATTATATAAAGTTAAATATATAAGAATATACAGGATTATATAAATACATGAACCATATAACATGAATTTTTAAAATGGATACAAGAATTACATGAAGAATAAGATAGTATAGGAATATGGAATTATTTATGGTTCATTTTTACAGGGCTCTCCCCTCTAGAATGATATTAATATCATAATGTAACATCCTAACTAATGCTAACTAGATGATAACTATGGGTTTTATAATACAGATTTATATATACAACATAAGTCGGGTGGTTAAGTCTAGTTCACGTGGTCTGGGTACGCACTCTTCGTCGTGCATAAATAGTTTCATGTTCCGTGTCTCTTGGTTTTCTTTGTTCCCAGAATGATCTTTTCACCACAAATATACCGAGGATAATAGCACATACAATAATGATACTGACGGCAGATGTTGAGAAAAAGGTTACTGGTTGGTTTATTTGTAAGAGGTTATTTTGGTTATCATCCGAAATTTTAAACCGGCTCAATTGATCATTCCATTCAGGGGCATGTAGTTCGGGTACGATGGTTACAGGTTTTATGGAGAGATTTAAGATCTCTATGACGGGTTTAAATTTAATTTGCGACGGGAATGGGTATGAGTTATTAAGGGTAATCTTGTACGGGTTGTATATTTGGAGGGCTTTTGAACGCAAGGAGCAACCAATTGGTAGCCGAATAACCATAGGGATTGTGATGAGGGAATAATTCGATGGACACTCGAGAGTAGCGGCAGTCCTGTTCGCGAAAGAAACCCAGATGTCTGGTCCAATTCGTAGTTGGATGGTTTTAGGGGAATGAATTTTTTTAAATGAACATACGGGGCATGCCGGTCACGAATTAAGTCGATAAAGCAAGACCTAGTAGTTGGAAGAATAACTGGTTTGAGTGAAGGGCAGACGAGTTGTTTATTTGGTTGCGGGAATCGGCAATGCCGGACGTCGCTATCTGACATCATAGAATAAGCTGACAGATCTTTGGTGAGGAAAAGGTAAGGTGGTACGGTGGGTAAATACAATCGATAGGCATTAGAGCTGTTTTGGTAGGGTGTTGGGAAAGGTTGAAATTTATATACGTCATAAGTGAGGACATCGAAAAATGGTATAATTATGAGGTATGTGTAGGGGCGTGGTCCATGTACAGTCCAGGTGTATTCTAGAAATTGGGGGTAATTAGTGTGGTTGAGTGGGAATATGGGTGATAATTTTAATTGTGACTGGGCGGTGTGAAACAAGGACTGAAGTATTTCCCATGGTATTAGGGTGGAAAGAGTAATTTTTCCATGGGCTAGCTGGGTTGCACGCAAAACCTTGGAATGAATCGTAGTTATTCGTTGTAAGTATTTATCGATTAGGGTTACTTGTAGGTTAATTATCTCTATTAATTCTAGGTATCTTTTGTGTTCTTTGTATTGAGCTAACATGGATTCATGGTATGTGAATCTGTCCGAAAGGGAGTGGAGGAAGCGATTGTTTTCGTGTAATGACCTAATAGTTTGTTCTAACATGTGTCCACTATAATGTCGATTTCGCGCGAAGAGATTCAATTTAAGTTCAATTCTTTTAATATCTTCTTCGGTTGCCAATCCGAATAAACCTTTGAACAGTTTCCCTCCTATATCTATCAGTCCCCTTTTACTTCTTTGGTTAAAGTTTCCTGAATTTTTAGTTTTAGTTTGTATCCATGGTAAGGCTAATATTTCTGATAGGGCGCGTGCTGTAGTTTGAATATTTTCGAGGGTATTTTCTAACAGAACGCAACTAATCTGATCTTTTCCTTGGAAAGAATTCTGGACTTTACTTTCAAACGTTTTTAATTGGGTTTGTATCTGAAGGAGATTGATTTTAATTCTAGCAGGGGGTTGCAAATTTATATAAAGGTCTGCGTGCCCTTTCAAAAATTTACCTTCTGCAAGTTTTTCTATAACAACTCCGGTAGAAATTTTAATGCTAGTGCTACAAGAGTAAATAATTTGGAAAATTATAAGGTGGACAATTTTATTCATTTCTACGCCTTAGGTTATACGGAGCTGGGCGTAGTTGTGTTGATACTTGTGTTTGTGGGCGAAGGGGTCGGCCTCGTTTTGGTGGCAATGGGGGTCGACCGTTGAGCTCGGATTCTGAGCGGGTTCGTTTCTTATGTGAAGGTTCTAGTTCACGTGGGTGATGCATTTGCGGGCGGTATGTAGGGTCCGTGCGTCGATTATCAATCGGTGATGGTGGTGACAGAGGAGATGGTGGAGTTGGAGGAGATGGTGGAGTTCCACTGAGTGATCCTCTCGAAGGGGCTTCCACAGGGTCTGGGTCCGATGGGACGCTTGGCTCTGGGGCCTCCTCTTGTTCAGAGATTGCCTCGAGTACTGGTGGTATTACGAGGTACCAATCTTCGTCATGGGTAGCGGTTCCCGCGGTGACCACTTCAGTTTTTTGATCCCTGCCCGATTTGTTAATACCTTGACCTTTTGAAGGATAGGCGGCTCGAACGCCTGGCAGCTGTTTTTTGGGAAGGTGTTGTTCGGAAGCTATCTTCAAATTGTCAGCGTGAATGATCTTTAGTTTGGAATGATCCCGGAGGTCGAGGATTTCATAACAATTTTTTCCGAGGTTTTTCATAATCCTCTATGGGCCATCCCATTTCGGGTATAATTTGCGATGAGCACCTGGCGGTTTCACGCTCTTCAGATAACATCGCATGCCGACGATTATAGTCCGTTGACGGGGATGACGCCTATGTTGCTCTTGCTCCATCTGTTGGTTTCGTTGGTCGAGGGCATAGCGGATTATGTCAAAAATCTTGAAAGATCGTTCAGCTAGTTGCTGATTTGCTTCTGCCATTTCGGAAGATGTTAGAACTGCCGGGTCGGTTTGGTCGGGCAAATCAAAAGGTAGACGCTTGTCGTAGTGATAGAGGACGAAATGAGGGGCGTCCCCGATGGACACATTATAGCCATTGTTGATGGCTGTTTGTACCATGGGAAGGGAATCATCCCGTGTACGGGAGGATGCATCGACAACGTGGCGCAGGGCTTCTAAGATCTTTCGATTGTGCCTTTCCACTAAGCCATTTGCCTGCGGATGGTATGCCACAATGTGTGTATTTTTAATTTTACACATGTTACAGAGTGACTCGAACAGTTTGGAAGTGAAACTAAGGGCGTTATCCGAGATTAGGATTGAAGGAGTGGTATGATTTTGGATGACGCGTTCCACTAGGGTTCTTGCCACAGTTTCCGAGGTCTGGTCTGGAATGGCAGCTACTTCGCTGTAACGCGAGAAGTGGTCTGTAAACACAAGGATGTACTGATTTCCCTTTGATGTTTTGGGAAATGGTCCCAGTATATCCATTCCAGTTCTTTGCCAGGGCCTTTGGCATACTGGATATTTATGCATTGGAGCTGTGGATGGTACGTTGCCCTTATGTTTTAAACACGACGGACATTCGGCGATGTATTCTTGTACCTTTCTGTTCATCTCGGGAAAGTGGTATCGCTCCAAAAGACTTGATGGTGCGATCCGGCCCCATGTGTCCATACAAAGGTGAGTCGTGACAAAGTCCAATGGCTATGTCGACGAGATCCTTTGGTATCTCCACGAGGTCGTTTCCATCTTCGTTCCTGAAATGTGCGAGCCCATCTTTGAGGTTGTACTGTTCTTTTACCTTCGATGGTTCCTTTTGTTCCAGGCGCGCCCGAAGGTTTTGGGTGTGTTGGTCCTGTTGTTGGGAGTATTGCAGACACTCGTAGTCTAACACAGGAAGAATTCCTATTTTATTCACTTGGGCGTCGGGCTTGAGTCTCGACAATCCGTCTGGAATAACTTGCAGTTTTCCCGGTTTGTATACGATTTTTGCTGCAAAGTCCTGAATCAACAGAGCCCATCTACTCAATCGTCCTTCAAGTAGCTTGTCCTTGAAGAGGTACGTGAGTGGCTTATGATCAGTCTTGATGGTTACATCGTAGCCATAGACGATATTTCGGAATTTTTTCAAAGCCCAATATACCGCTAGGGCCTCTCGGTCCGTAGTGGAATAATTCCGTTGAGGTGCAGAGAGAAGTTGACTGGCATAAGCAATGGGTAATTCCACACCGTCTACGTCCTGTAACAGGACGGCTCCTAGTCCATAGGAGGAAGCATCTGTGGCTATAATGAAGGGTCTTGTGTAATCAGGATATTGTAAAATGGGATGACAGGTTAGTTTATTAATTGAAGTTTCAAAGGCATGTTGGTGATCGGATTCCCAGTTAAATTTCGAATTTTTCTGGAACAAATTAGTAATGGGTTTAACAATATTTGAAAATTGGGGGATAAAGTTCCGATAGAATCCGACAAAACCAATAAATGCACGGGCGTCGTCGATGGTTTTGGGTACGAGGTACCTTTCCAGGGCTTCGAGTTTGGCTGGATCAGGTTTAATTCCTGTGGGCGAGTGTAGGAATCCTAGGTATACCAGGGATTCTTGTAAAAAATTGCACTTTGCAAGCTTCAGTTTAAGGTGTACTTTACTCAAGTGTGATAGCACATTCTAAAGGCGTTGAAAGTGTGTTTTTATGTCCGAACGTCCGAACTGTAGACGATAATATCGTCAAGATAAACGAGAGCTTCGACACCTAATAGGTCGGAAAGGACTATATTCATCAACCTAGAGAAATTAGCAGGCCCATTTCGGACTCCGATAGGTAAAACCTGGAATTCGTAATGGCCTCGGTTAGTGGAGAAAGCAGTCAATGCCCGAGATTCGGGACTGACCTCCATTTGCCAATAACCCGATGCTAAATCGAGGGATGAAAAAAAGTTCGCTTTCCATACGTTCAGAATTGTTTCCTGCATGTTTGGAATCGGGAAACGGTATGTGATGGTAATGTTGTTCAGGCGTCTAAAATCTATACAAGGGCGAGATGTTCCGTCCTTTTTGGAGACGAGAATCATAGGAGCGGACCAGGGACTAGCTGAAGACTGAATGACATCCTGCTCCAACATGTCCTTGATGTGTTCCTCAATAGTGACTAATTGGGAATGTGGAACCCGATAGGGAGGAATGAAAGTGGGTTTGGAATTGGGTTCCAACTTGATTTCAAAAGGGACCAAATTAGTTCGGCCCAGAGGATCTCCTTTCAGGGCAATCACATCTCTATTTCTTATCAGGAAATCGAGAAGTGATTCCATTCGTTTGGGATCCTGTAAAGCTGGTGACTCCTGAAGGGAGTGCTCCAGACATTTCTTATATTCTTCTTTTAATACTGAAGGATTTAACTCGAAGGAACTGGAAACACGATTTATCCTACTGATCGGGAAATCTGAATCTACTTCTACTGTGGAAACAGTTCCTATTTTCTGATTTGAAGTTAATTCTATAGGACTTTTTCCTTTGTTTAAACAAACAACAGGGATAGCTGAATTCTGACTCTGACTAAGGACTTGGGCAATAAGAACATCTCTTTTGAAATTACTTTTCTCTGTAATCAGAGTACGCTCTGACTCTAATAATTTTCCTTGACTGTCAACTACTTTTGCTAGGAAACAAATCATCTCATAAGGTGCTACTGTTATATGCTCGGTAGGGCATATGAAAAATTGTGAATCTGACTCTGGTTCGGCGACTAAAATTTGCCTTATTGGCTGAACTGAAGCTGGCTGACTGGAAACTGGCTGACTGGAAACTGGCTGACTGGAAACTGGCTGACTGGAAACTGGCTGACTGGAAACTGACTGACTGGAAACTGACTGACTGGAAACTGACTGACTGGAAACTGACTGTGTTGATCCAACTGGATTCAACAACTGGAACTGATTAGCCTGGGGTCTGATTTCTGGAGCGGTTGTCCCTCTGAATGCAACTGGCTGACTTGAACTGCTATCAAGTGGAGGGGGTTTCCTATTTCTTTCGGAAATCTGAACTGAACTAATTCTATTAGCATTAAGCTGTCTGTCATTCTCACGGAGATGGTGTGTCCTATTTCGACACTTTACTAACTTTCCGGCTGGATAAATCTCCCATTGATTCCGGTTAAAAAAATCCATACCTAGTAGGATATCTGTCTGAAAGGTGGCGACTGTGTCTACTATACAACATTTCGCGGGGTATACCGCGTTTCCAACTTCTAAATATAACTCAATTTCTCCGTATGTAGGTATGGGTGTGCCCGTAACTCCTCTGAGTTGGCAGGATGGTGCCTTAAGTTCATATTTGTAATTTGTACTCTCTAGTAATTCATCTACATATTGTTTCTTAATTAACGTCGCGTGTGCTCCTGTATCTAGGAGAGCAGTTAAATCTTGGTTATCGGTGCTACAATTTATTATTAAATCTAGGAGGTCCGCACCTATTATCCTGATGGGGAGTTTGTGTGCGTATCTGGGCTCATTACTGTAATTTAGGAGGGAGGAGGTTGAACTGCCGCCTCCAATGTAGGGTCTAAAAAAGGGCTCAAATGGTCTTCCATGGAAGGACCTGGGTCATATTCTACGGGATTACCATAAGCTGGAGGGTGTTCTTGAAAACTGTACTCTGGGGAAAATGATTCCTCCACGGGTACTTCTACCTACCGAACTAGCTGACCTTGCTGGTTGTACTGAGGTTTGTACATGGGGTAAGAGTGTGGTTGACCCTGTGGTCGTAATCTATTGGGTTGGTGTTGTTGCTGTTGGTGTTGTGGCTGCTGCTGCTGAATGTAATGTACAGGGGTTTCTCTACCCTTTCGGTAGTTCTGGTTTGCCAAATCGGGGTAATGTTCCCGTGTTTTGTTTATGGCTACACTTACAGGTTTGTCAACATTTAAAAACTCCTGAAACTTTTTTTTAGGTGCTCCGGGTAGGTTTTGGTAAATAGTTGTTGCTACTATTAGATTTCTTTGTTTCGAAGTGAAAGTAATGCCACACGCATTTTCAGCGGCACGGAGGGCTTCTCCTACGAGTTTATGTGTTCGTGTAATAAAATTGTTTAAATCTTCGTGTTCCTCTTTCTTCCATTTAGCTTGGAAGACTACTTCTAACGTGGCTAAGGGTTGTGCAAGCGTTATTTCTTTAAGAAATTCTAATAAGTTTTGTTTAAAATCGTCCCATGTTGTAGCTTCGCTAATTGATGGGACGTAGGTGACTGTGTCATGAGCATTCCCTTCTTTAGGGTCGATAAATCTTTTTGCTTCCCTAATTTTTATGTCATCATCGGTGATGTTTTCGCGTAAGAAATGTTGCGCTAACGATTCAATCCAAGGTCTTACGCGTGATTCAACAAAGCGATTATCTATGGTCCCCTTAAAAATTGAAACAGTATGAGGAAGGTTTACTAGTCTGCCTAAGTTAATATATGCTGGGGCGGGGGTTTGAGACTGAGACATATTGGCTTGTTCTGGATCTGAAGTTTGTGTGTTTGGGAGTATGTTTGAAGGGTGCGGAGTAGGTGGAAAAATGGGTGTAGGTAAGTTTTCGATGTCAGAAAGCGCACCGTCTGAATCGCTCATATGTGAAGGTACTTATTAATGTGTTCTAATTAGGTCTGCTTGACCGATCTTAATTTATGGAATGATCACTTAAGGGGTTTTCCTAACTACACTATCTAAAAAATAAATGCACAACAATTTGCCTAACTAGGGGAAAATTTGAAAAGATTGCAAACAAAAATAAAAAATTTAAACAAAATTTCACTCGAATGTACGTGAAGGTATGGTAATACGATGTTTGGTACATTAAATAAAATTATACTATACTAACTAGAATAGTAAAAATAACTGAAAATAACTCTGGACAATAATTCTGTGAAAATACTGTTTTCAATATAAAAAATGTATCACTGGTGTCTGAAGTGTTCAGTGTTTTGTGTTAATTCTGGCTCAATACTAAATATTAACTGTTAATAATACTGACTTTTCAAATGTTTAGAGATTATTTAAAAAAAGAGTTTTTGTACTTAACAAGATTCCTACGGCGAAATCCTTAGAGACGTGTCCTGAAGACGTGTCTTGCTGGCCACTCTTGTTCTTGGATGAAAACTAGGCGTGGAGAACTTGGAGTCGTGACACACCGGTTCAAGGGTGGATGTGACGAACTAGAAGTCGTGACACGCCGGTCAATTGGGTGTTGGTTCTGGTTCCAGGGTCTGGAAGACTGGAAGAATCCTGGATGCAGAAGTTGTCAGTCGTGAATATCCTGGTTAGAGAGTCGCCAGTTGTTAACCCCTCCGTCTATGGCCCGGGTTGGTTCGAAGTCGACGGGGGTTCTAGTTAGGTGGCAGCAACGGATGTGTGACTTGCAGTAGTTTTCTTCTATATTACTCTCCGAGTTCTTCTATAGTGGCTCGGAGGACTCTGATAGACTTACTAAAAATGCTGAAGGTTCCGGACTCTTCTTATAGCGTATCCGGAAAGTTTAATGACTAAGTTCTTCTGAAGAGAGCAAGGCTCGAAGGATAAGATAAAAACTATCTTTTACTGTAATTTACTGCTAAAATGTACAGGTAGTGCTCAGCCTCTGAATTAGCTTCTGAATGACAATGGAAGATTTTTATTGGAGTTTATATACCCAAAAACTGCTAACATCATTATTATTAAATGCTAAAAAGGCTGTATTATTTTTGCACAATATTCGAAAATAAAGTAAATTTTCAGCTGTGGTAAGGCTTGAACGAGTAAACAAAATATTTGAATACGAAACCATATTTTTATCTTAAACCGCGACTTTTCAGATCTGATGTTATCATGATCTGCCAAGTTAACTAAAAGTGGAAATCGGACTATGCATCTTTACACTAAAATATGCATATGAGTAAAATTGTAAGGTTTAAGATGTACAATTTTAATGCTTAGGCAAGACATGATCTCATCTTTTATAACGAAAGAGAATGTATACAAAATATGAACATTGCAAAGCTTAAGCAGGATTCCTTATTAAGCGAAATCTTAAAAAATGATTATGAGATTTTAAAAAACAATAGGTCACCAATTATTTGGCAAAGTAGAAAGCAAATCAAAAATTTTATCCAAACTCGCGTTGGGCGATTTTGGTCCTTATGTAAAAATGAATACACACACGTACATACATATGAGTATAGGCATGAATTACATGAAGAATAAGATAGTATAGGAATATGGGAATTATTTATGGTTCATTTTTCCATATATATATATATATATATATATATACTGTGTATATATATATATATACACACGCATAGAATGATGAAGCTTCCATAATCACAAAAAATGTTCACTGCTTGCTACTCATATGACAAATGATGAGAAATGCGTTCCTGGGTTACTTTTATACAAACTTATTACGCTAAAAGCAAAAAAAACTGCGTCATCACAACTGCATCAATGACGCAATAATTGATATAAATGTATCATAAACATGTGATACATGTATTTCTGATATTTTTATGCGTCATCTATTTTATGCGGCTTATCTTTCAAGTAAGACACAGTCCATTGCTTAAATTTTACGATATGCGCAAAAAAGCCCAGAAAAAGCATAACTTGACATGCCAACGTTCCCATTCTGGGAACATTAAAATAAAGATTCTATAAACAGCTAATTAGATAAATTATCTCATAGAAAAGTGTATAATACACTAAAACAACACTCTGTCGATGCATAGGAATCGGTGTTAGCATGCTGACAAAAATTTTTGTTTAAAAAAAAATTAGGTAAAGAATAGTAGTACAAAACGGCAAAACGCGATAATTTCAAACAGTTCAAAAACAACTTTAAAATGTTTAAAACTTTAAAATAAATATTAGAATATATTAAACCAACATTCAGAAAGACAAAAATGTAAAAAATGTTGAATGTTACGCGAACTAGACCTATATTCACTGGAAAGGAAAAGAGAGAGAGATACACCATTATTTTCACTTGGAAAAAAATGGAGAAACTAGTCCCTAATCTTACTCTGAACCCTATAACTCACCAAACAACGGTGGAAAGTAGAAACGGTAGACTGTGTCGTATTCCCAAATTGAAGGCGAAACAGGGAACAACCTTAACCCTGAAAGAAAATAGTTTTGTAGTGAGAGGACCAAAACTGTTTAATCAGTTGCCCAAAGACCTAAGAAAAATGAAGGGAGTTGCAGTGGAAATCTTCAAAAGAAGATTAGACGCCTGGCTCAGAACAATTCCCGATGAGCCGGGCGTACCTGGCTATGTGAGGTGGAGAGCGCAAGAATCCAACTCACTACTTTACCAGGCCAACTCGAGAGGAGGGGCTACAAGCTTGACCTTCGCGAAATGAGAGATCATCGCGTGAAACCTTTGTAAGGTTGTAAGGTGTATATATATATATATATATATGTAAACGATATTAAGGAATAACTGGGATGATGGGAATATATAAACTAACTGGCTGATTAAGACTTCTAAGCCAAGTACCGAGGCAAAGAGCGATCAATATACGTCTGGGTTTCTCTCTCTTAGGTTAGGTTAGGGTGGCAGCTTGGGGGATTCCCCTTTGCTTGTGACAGTTTGGGGGATTCCACCTTGCTTGCATAACCCTTTTTTTTGGTGGCACAGGTACCATGGGGGTGGGAGGGGGATTGGCACCTTGCAACAAGGGGGGCTGGGAGTGCAACTAGCATTCAATTTATCAACATTGTATGCAATTGTACTCTACCATTTTGCGCACATACTACTACTGTCCTGTCCCTTCTTTTGAACGTTCTTAGTACCTGTCCCGTTACTCTTTTTGCTTTATTTATCGGTATCCGATTTTGTGTCTCGAATTTCGCATCATCGGTCATTATTACCCCCAGATCGATCGCTTTCGTGCTTCTTTGAATTTCCTGGCTATGTGGAGCATAATATGTAGTCTGTTTAAGGTCCTTTTTTCTACCATATCTCAAGAGCTGAAATTTCTCGGTGTTAAATGTCATGTTGTCTTCTGACCATTTGTATTTTGTTCGTGTCCCTCTGCACGGCCTCCACTTCATTTGTAACGCTGATTTTTCTGCTGATCTTTGTATTGTCTGCAAAGGATGTTACTGTACTGTTGTCTATGTCTGTTAGCATGATAATGAACAAGAGTGGGACCAGTACTATACCTTGTGGTACTGAGCTTCGTACTTCTGATTCTGATAATGATATACCTTGAATTTTGACGACCTGTAGACGTTCTCTGAAGAAGTTGTAGATCCATTATCCCACTTTGCTTGTTATTCCCATATATTTAATTTTATGTGCCATTATACCGTGATCACATTTGTCGAAAGCTTTAGCAAAATCCGTATGTATGATATCGTAGTTGTCATTGCCTTCCAGTGCATCTAGGATATTGTTGTATTGTTCTATTATGTGATAGGCATGATCTACCTGACCGGAATCCGTGCTGATTTTCGTTGAATGTTTCCAGTGTCTCCAAGATATCATGAATTTTCTCTCTAACTATTCTTTCAAATACTTTGGTGATGTGTGACATCAATGACACTGGTCTATAGTTCTTTCCTTGAGATCTGTCCCCTCCTTTATATATAGGGACAATGTTTGCTCTTTTTAAGATGTTCGGTATTTCCCCAGTGTCTAGGGATCTTCTCTATATCCAGTATACAAGTGTAGCTATTTCATTTTAACAGTTTTTAATCAATAATGCGTTCCAATCGTCCGGACCTGCGGCTGAATGTGGTTTCATTTGTCCTATAGCTCTCGCTACATCATATATATATGACACTTTCTTAATATTTATACATCCTTCACACGTAAAACTTTTTCTTCATCATCTAAGCAAACAACATATTAATATTAAGTAAACACGTTAAACGGGCTAATAACAAGTTCCAGACCTCACTATTTAGAAAACAAACTTTTACTGGTTTGGGAACCAATTATTTAAGTTGTATGTTTTATAAATATAAGATTAGCGCTATCCTAATATTATTAACAAGAAGTTACCGAATTTGTTCAGATTACTTTTCATTAAATGAAGAATTTAAATTTTGAAGACAGTACTGTATTAATAATTACTACCCTTCTAATCTTTTTGACAACCAATTAAAGAAATTTTTAAATAACACTTTTAAACAGCACACCCATCATAAACATCAATACAACACTCAAGACATTTAATCAGATCATCAATAATGCAAACAAATTCATACCCAAGGGCAACATTACGAAATACAACCCAAATTACAATAGAGAAATAGCCCACCTCATAAGGCAACGTAACAACCTCAAACATAACACACAAACACCACACACAGAAACCATAAAACAGCAGATACAGCAGCTTAACACAGAAATAAACAACAAACTCAAAGAAAAACAAACAGAAACATTTAGGGAATTCATAACAACACTAAACCACTCCACAGATACATCCAGACTATACAAGACAATAAACAGCATTGCCCACTCTAACAGCGGCTTTCACACCTCACACGCGGCTATCTGTCGCTGTCAAAATAATATCCCAACATATACACAACAAGCTAACATTCTAGTTAATCACTACGCAAAGATAAGTCACTTAAACAGAGAAAACAACCAGAAACACGTAGACAGACAAACAGCCAGACACAAGAAAACCTACAGACTCGACACGACCATTACACCCTTCAATACAGACCAGACCACCAAGATCATCAAAAACATTAAGAATTCGAAGGCTACTGGACCAGACAACATATCTAACATACACCTTAAACACTTGGGCCCACAGGGAATACTAGCTCTCACAAATATCAGCACATATTCATACCAACACTGTATTATTCCTGACATATGGAAACAAGGTAAAATTATTACACTACTCAAACCAAACAAAATTCCAGCAGAACCAGCTTCCTATAGACCCATTACTTTACTATGCACACCTTCCAAAGTAACAGAAAGACTAATCTTACAAATCACCAACCCACACATACCACTATCGCCTACTCAACATGGATTCAGACCTCACCACTCAACCACGACATTACTCACTAACCTCACGCAGCACATCATGGATGGCACCAACTCCAGACGACCAGCTCAACGTACACTATTAGCAACAATAGACATTAGTAAAGCATTTTATGCTATCCCACGCTTCCCTCTCATAAACAAAATACTCAACACAAACATGCACAGTAAAGCTAAAAGATCGCTGAACAACTATCTTTCAGGAAGATACTCACATGTCATATTTAATGGCAAGTCATCCAAAAACAAGCTTTTTTCCGAACGGGGTCCCTCAAGGCTCTGTTCTCTTACCAACACTGTTCAACTTATACATGCATGACATCCCAACACCCCTAGATAACAAGCTCACCTTATCATCATATGCAGATGACATCACTCTAACAACCACCCACAACAACATCGACACCGCTACAAGTAACCTACAAACATACATAAACAGTATACAAGACTGGCTCACACACAATAGACTCAAAGTACCGCCCACAAAATCAACCATCACGTTGCTTACAAGCAATACAAAAGAACACCAGATAACTCCACAGCTTACACTAAACAACACCAACATTTCACATACTCACAGCCCCAAAATACTTGGGGTGACATACAACACATCATTATCTTTTGCAAGCCACATTCAGGACATTAAAAACAAATGTACGTCAAGACTTAACACGCTTAGGGTACTAACAGGCACAAACTTTGGACACCAGCAGGAAACAACATCACTCATATACAAACAGTATATTCGCTCAATTATTGACTATGCTAGCCCATGCTGGGCACCCATTATCTCAAACACACACATAAACACCTTACAGACAATACAAAAGAACGCACTTCGTATCATTACAGGATGCACTCAAACAACACCAATATAAGACCTGCACACAGAAACAAAAATACTGAAAGTTAGGGAACATTTAGACATGAGAGGAGCACAATTCATGGCAGCAGCGACAACTAAACCACAACACCCTTGCCACTACATGTACAATCATGCGCCGACATCGCACCATTAAGGTAACACCAGAGAGACATTATAACCAAATACTCTATTCCATACCACGCCCCACAGACATCACACAGTACAGAAAACACATTCACACATACCTACAGTAACCCACAAAGCACTGACACGACTCGGTCCGAATGCGGTCCTAGGTGCGAAGTCGCCACCCATTAACATGTCAGAGATCAGCCTGAGCAGATCGGATCGAGTTAACTTAGCACGATTCCGATGTGGACATCACCCCAACTTACAGACATATAAACACAGACTAGACAACTCCACAGACGACACCTGCCACCTGTGCCAGGACACACCACAAACAATTGAACACATTATGATAGACTGTTCCGCTCTAGCACAACAACGAACACAACATATCACTAGTGCGCTGAACTTCTGGTCCACTCCGGAAGGGGCGCTCGGTTACCTGCGTGCCGCCGGCTTGCTCGATCAGAGTGTGCTGATCGGCTAAACAACAACAACAACATCAAATGTAAACCATTTCCAGTTCAGGAGAGCTGTAGCCCGAGCTTTGATAGCAACGCAAGAACAAGGTTACGAAGGGGAGGTCCATCTGCACCACCCAGCAATGCCTCTAGGTACGATAAAATTAATCATTTTATAGAATCTTGCTCTAAGGGAAAATGCATTGTGTGCATGAAAAATACCAGGATGAAGTATACCAAGTGCGATAAAAGGATGCATAAAGCATGTAGTGCAACATTTCATAATAAGTAAAATGTAAACAGTAAGAATCATACTTTGTATGATATATATATATATATATATATATCAGTTCTTGTTCCAAATAAATTAAAAACTTGGTTATTTGTTTATTTTTTCCTAATTTTAGTCATAGCAATTCTAAGAGAGCAAAAAAAAAGAAGGAATTCAGCGTTTATTAAATTTGACCTTAAGACGTATAGCTTAATATACCAACGTTCCCATTTTGGGAACATAAAAAATAACAATGAAAAATTATATTTTTTGAAATTTCTAAATAGACATTTGTAAAGCTGGTAAAGAAGACTAATATATAACATTTTCAAGGTTTTTCTACTATTGCATCATGTAGCCGCTTTTAAAGGGTTAAACACGGAGAGAATACAATCAGAAGCACGCACAAAGAGGGCATCGTTTGCTATAACATCATATTAAATTCAAGTTTATAAACACTTCTTTCCAATCGAGGGTTTATTCTTTCCAATCCGAGCTTTTCAACTGTGAACGCTTCTTCACAACTCATATCGGCAGTTGAAATAATGTTCTAAGTCGTGGCGACAGCTGCTCGTTATATAAAGAAATATCTCTTCAGGGTGAACAGTGTCGGTGAGCTCAGCCTTGAACCATTCAAGTCCTTTGTACCAAAGTTCAAGATATTTCGAAGAGGTTATACCTTTTAAATACGTATCCAGTTCCAGACCATTCTTGCCTTGTTCAGTCCTACACTTGGTAAACCCGTCGAGCAGAGCGGTGTATGAGTATTCAAGAACCGTATCAAAATAAACCATATCGGCAACACGTGCGTCTAATATAGGCTTTAGTTTGCGAAAACCGACGATTTCAAACATTCTGTCGAGGATGAAACTGTTTCGCGTAGGGACAAGGACGTTATTATCAGCCGCATTCTTCCACATCAGCCGTATATCAATGCATGGATGGTCACGATTTATACATAACGTACAAATAATGGCATATGAGGGTGCAGCACTAATCTGTTCTCTTCTTGTACCTACACCTGCAGGTATTTTATAACGATCCTCGCCCCACTTCTCAACTATCACGAAGATTCTATTCATCTCCTCAATACTTAAATAAATAACATTCCGTTTACCAGAGTTTGTTTGTCTACAAGTCGTTTCAAGTACATAGTTAACGGCGCCGGTTTTACGCCTGAACACACGCAATGACTTCGTCACGGACACATCGTATGCGGCATTGAGAATGCTGCTCAACGGAAGTTCCATCGTTTCCTATTGTGAGGAGTGCACGTCCAGTCGGGTCAAGCTCTGAGGTGACCATGAACAGCCGGTGTGCGGTTTGGCTCGGTGGGAAGTGAGGAGAACGAGTCACACGGGCACGTCATACCAAGAGTTAGTGATTCGTGTACGGGGTTGTTCCAACATGAAAGAATCATATGAATACTTGTATCCCATTATACCAGGCAATCAGAATTTTTCTGATACATGAAGTAATATTGGCTTTAATGTTTTATCACTCCCACTCCCCGGAATGCGCGCCAGGCATCTTCGTTCAGTGGTATTCAACATTGTATTTTCACGAACTACGCACATTTTATTAACACTCCGGCGCTCTATTTGAGAGAAACATGTGCCCATATCTGTCCTTTTTGCTTAGCAAGCGATACTCATCCCTAAACTCTATTAAAAACTCACACAGGCCCTTAACCACAACCTCACTGCGAAACTCATCATGATATATATGAACGTAATGATAAAAAATATTTTAGACTATCCATGATAACAAGATTTACATTCTCAGACGCAGGGTATGCGTACACGGTGTGATGTAACATGGCATAATACCGCTTGTCACACCATTCATCAACAAGACTCACTACCCAAATTCGTTGCTTCTCTTCTGCACATGATGCTTCTTTCATTTCGCGGTGTATGTGAGCCTTTACGGATTTTAGTCCTATGACGTAGTCCATTACATCGTTTGAGCCACAAAAGCCCGCAATGCTCTCCCCAGAATAACAGTAGAATATTTGAACCTCCTGCTCGTCACGCTTCGCAGGGCTCAATATGGCCTTAAAAGCCTCACAGGAGGGAGGACTAGTGATTCTTTATGTTCACCACATCTGTAGACTTTATCAAATACTTCTTGATGAATGTCGAACAAGCAATATCAAAGGTAGCCATTATTTTTTCCGTCTACGCGAGAATTCTTCAAAATACACGTCTGAGATCCAGGGCTTGTTGAAGTCAACTGAGCCCGCAGGGTAGAGATATGATCAGCTAGTGGCCGGAGTCACGTGACCCCTTTGATCGGCCACACAGTGGGCGGTGCTTAGCCTTTTCCTGCACACACACACACACACACACACACACACACACACACACACACACACACACGATGGAGAAAATGAAACGCTAATTGAAACATGATTTATTTTAAATAAATAAACATATCATCAACAAATAATTAGTCTTTTATTCATGGAATATATTCAAATACGCGTAATAAATAAATAAACATATCGTTAACAAGTAAATAGATATATACTGTATATATGTGTATGTATATATATATATATATATATATATATATATATATATATATATATATATATAATATACAGGGTCACCAAAAAAACATGCGTCCGTACTTTTCCTTTTAAACTCATTAATTTCTTTTAACTTATGATAAAACTTTAACAAAATAAAATAACGTTATCTGACAACATTCCTTTAAATTTTTAGCACAGTAGCTGAATAGACCACATTTTAGCACATAACCAAAACTAGAATGTAAAGATACCGTAAATACTCAAAATTTCTTTATTATATAACCAAAAACTCCTTTCGTATAAAATTGTTAGTAAAATGTCAACCTAAAAATACTGTTCAGTATGTTTTCCTCCAACTTCTATTACTTCGAAGTCTTGGTCTAAATTGATCTACTGCTGAATCAATCTGGTTTCGTGGGAATTCGGCCCATTGTTCAATCAAAACATCTCTCAGGTGGTTAACATTTCTGATTTTCTTACCGCGATAAACTCGTTCTGACAAGTTTTCCCAGATCCCATAATCAACAGGAATCAAATCAGGACTGTTCGGAGGCCAATTCTTCGGTTCAATAAATTTGTGAACATGTTCATTTAAATAAGCAACAGTGTCTTTTGCCGTATGTGCCCTTAATCCATCCTGTTGAACACAACCTTACAAAGGTTCCGCGCGATGATTCCTCATTTCGCCAGTGAAATAGTGAGTTGGTTTCTTGTGCTCTCCACCTCACATAGCCAGGTACGCCCGGCTCATCGGGGATTGTTCTGAGCCAGGCGTCTAGTCTTCTTTTGAAGATTTCCACTGCAACTCCCTTCGTGTTTCTTAGGTCTTTGGGCAGTTGATTAAACAGTTTTGGTCCTCTCACCACAAAACTATTTTCTTTCAGGGTTAAGGATGTTCCCTGTCTCGCCTTCAATTTGGGAATACGACACAGTCTACCGTTTCTACTTTCCACCGTTGTTTGGGGAGTTATAGGGTTCAGAGTAAGATCAGGGACTAGTTTCTCCATTATTTTCCAAGTGTAAATAATGGAGTATCTCTCTCTTCTCCTTTCCAGTGAATATAGGGGTAGTTCACGTAACCTTTCCCAGTAATTTAGTTCTTTGCACCCATTGATCTTGACTGTGAAGCTTCTCTGGATCCCTTCCAGCTGTCGAATGTCTTCTTTTCATATGGGGATGTTAGGACGGAGCAGTATTCCAATTTGGGTGTGATCAGTGTTTTCAGTAGAGGAATCATTATTTTCCTATCCCTTCGTTTAAAGGTTCTCAATATCTGCCCCGTTATTCTCTTTGCTCTGTTTACTGCTAACTTATTTTGCGTTTCAAATTTCGCATCATCTGTCATTACAACCCCTAAATCTTTTGCCTTAGAATTTCTCTGAATTTCCTGTCCATTTGGGGTATAATATTCCATGGATTTTAGGTCCTCTCTTTTTCCGTACCGTAATAGCTGAAATTTCTCGGTGTTAAACTTCATACTGTTGTCTTCCGTCCACTTGTAGATTCTGTTTATTTCGGTTTGTCGAGATCCTATATCTTCTGGGTTTCTTATTTTTCTATTGATCTTCATGTCATCCGCAAAGGATGTTACTGTGCTGTCTCTGGTAACGTCCTCATCTATGTCAGTTAGCATGATTATGAAGAGTAGTGGAGCTGTTCCTTGTGGTATTGAACTGAGGACCTCTGATTCTGACGAAGATACTCCTTGTACTGTAACGACTTGCCGCCGCTCACTAAGGAAATTATATATCCATTTCCCTACTTTTCCTTTTTAAAGGTCCGATAGTCACATGGTTTTTCGACTTTCTTTTTGCGAAAATATAGAAGTACTATGAGTTAGCCTTTATCGCTTCTACAGCGTTGTCTTCTTTTTCTGTATGCTTCTCGATTAGTACCTGTATAACGTCATCGATACTTTGCAGTTTATCATTTAATATTTTTCTGATGTTGTCATCTTTACAGTTACTTAATTTTGCAGTCATTCTTTTTCTCTTTCGAAACAATGCCCTCTTTTGTCTGTTGAACCTGCTTCTCTTTCCTCTTTTTTGTATTTTTGGGACATGTTTTTCCACAATTTCTAACGTCTTTTCCTCTAACGTCGTTAGTATCTCCTCCGTTGTCTTGGCCTCGAAAATGGTTTTCCAGTCTCTTACTTCCATGCCGGATGTCACATCTTCCCAGTTTATAGCTTTGGAGTGAAAATTAAAAATTTCGAATTTGCTTCTTCGTGTTGTGCGTGTTCTTTCCTTCCCTGTTGCATTTATATTAGTTGTTATTTCATTGATGATGTGGTCCGATATCATAGTTGGGGATATTTCTACATTATCAATTAGATTACTGTTGTTTGTGAATACCAAATCTAGGCAGTTGTTTTCCTTGTGTTTTCTGTTATTTCTTGCCTTAACATAAATTCATCAGCTAGAGCTAGTAGCATTTTTACCTGCTCCTGGTCTTCTCGTGTGCACCCCTTGTCCTGGTGTATACATATATTTTTCCCTATCTTTTTATATTTCATGAATGGAAAATTAAAATCACCGCAGAGAAAAATATTTGGGGTTGGAGAATGAAGATCTTTTATCCAGTTTCTTACCTCTGTAATGGAATCTGAAAATTTTGAGGTTGGCGTGTTTGGGAGTCTGTACATTACAATTAGTACCATATTTAATTTTTCAACTTTTGCTGCTACAGAGTCTACGTAGATGTTTGAGGTACTTATAGTAATTTCCGCCATATGCCTTTCGCGTCTGTAAATAGCACATCCTCCTTTACGTCTCACTGTTCTGTCAGCTCGGAGAATGTTACAGTGGTCAATTTGTACTCCTTTTTTGTCAACACAGGGCTCACAATTTTCACAGTTCGCCTGGCAATCCTTTAGATGAGTTTCCGTGAGGCATACAAAGTCTGCTCCGACTTCTTGCATGAGTCCTTTCAAGTATAAAACTTTGTCTGGGGAATGATTTGATTTAAGGCCCTGAATGTTGGCTAGGATTATTTTTATTTTTTCTCTATCGTTTTCGCATACAGGTGGTTCCGATTCGTTTTCCAATGGTGGTGCCGGTTTCGTTGGCTTGTGTCCTCCGAGAATTTACCTCTTTTTATCTTTGTTGGTACCTGTTGTCCCGATAACGCATGAAGTATCTTTGTGCGTGCCTTCTGTCCGGCTCTCGGATTCCTATATTTGTCAGCTGACTTTGTAATTGCTGGATAGTATTTAGCAGCTGAATTGCGTTGGCTGCGTCTAAAAAATTGGCACTCTTCTTTGATGTTCGTTTTTCCTGTTCATTCGTTGCGTTCCTTTGAGGGTGGTGGTAACGGCATTTTTTGCAGTATTTGCAACTCCCATATCTTGCATAGGTGTTGCAGACCGTAAGATGGTTGAACTTGCATTTCTTATCAAATTTGCAGTTTCCACTTGTGTAATGTGTGTTGCATAATGTGGGATGTGCATATATGCATTGCCCATCCCGATATCTGCAGTTCCCTTTCGCGTAGTATTTACATACGATATTTTCTACGCTTCTACTTCTTCTTTTCTTATTATTTTCGAAGTTCTTAATTTTGGTATTATCATTATTTTTCTTTGGCTGTTTATTTTCTTGGACAGTTTGACTACTTCGCAACTTTTATTTATTTATTTTCTTTCATCTATGTCTTCCTTTCGTATTATATTGTTTATATTGTTATTCGTTATTAAATTGTTGCTCGTTTTTATGCATTTATTCGTTATTTCGTCCTCTCTTTCATCCACCCGGTTTTTCGTTGGAACAATTTCGGACCCTTGTGTCCCCATTATTTCATTCTTTTCTGTAACATTCGAGTCTGCTATCTCCATTTCTTTAAAACCGCGAATGAATTTACCTTCTGTGTAAATGCGCCACATAGAAATTTGACCCCCACGACGTGTTTCGCGTTCGAGACAAGAGTTATTTCCCTATCATTCCAATTCATGCAGATAAAGTCATGTAGTCGTTGACAGAAATCACACCTAATCGCCGAGTTTTCCGTTGTTTCCAAATTAGAAAAATTAAAGATTAAGTGAGAATTTGGACCCATAGCCATGCTATTCCTTAATTAACGTAAAAGGAAATACCCACACAAATTCTTTCTTTATTTATTTATTTTTATTTCTATTTCTTTCCTTTCGATGGTCGACGGTTTTTCGAGGGTTTTCTGACCTTTGCGTTTTATGACCTCTTTCCTGCTTTGTTTTAAACTTTCTCGAATGCCAACCGTATTTCGTTTTGAATATATACGTTAAAACTGGTGATAAATTATATAAACTATATTGCACTTTCTTAGTTTTAATGAATTTCACTTTATATATTATATGCACGGATTCACTGATAGTTTATACACTTTCGGGTGTAAACAGAATAAACCGCCGAGTACTTTATTCTCTTCTAATTTGGGTGTTAAATAGAGAGAGAAAGAGAGAGAGACAGCACGTCCATTCACGTAATAATACTTAATTTAATTTAATAATACTTAATTTAACCCATATATATATATATATATATATATATAAATATATATATATATATATACGATACAGTGTGCGTGCTTTGCTGTTTTTGAGACAGGGCGATGTGCGTTTTAATTCTCCGATTTGGATGTAGATAAATAAATCTATATGTATACACTACGCCATCATTCCTGCCGCTGGCAGCTGGTGGCGCTGTCAGCTGGCTGAAAGATGACTGCCTCTACATTCTTGTAAGGGGTTCCGAAAAACCTTAGCCCCCGCCCCATTTGCAGCTTACATGTTTACTTATATCGAAATAGTTTTTAGTGATTATAAAAATATATAAAATTCTTTATTTATTGCAGGTATTAAAATTACTCTAGCTGATAAAGTGATAATATAATGGCTTCTCAATTAATTGGTGATTCGGAGAGGCAACGTCTGATAGATCGCATACTATCAATAACATTTCGGGAAGCTCGTGATGCTGGAGCCACCTTTATAACACGTTCATGGGTTGCCAAAAAGTTGCGAAGAAGTGAGGACTTCGTCAAAAGAAATTGGAATAAAACTTTGGATGAATGTGAAATGGATACAACCAAATCTGGGCGCCCAAATTTGCCACTCTCTCAGGAAACATAGAACATCATTGAAAGCGGTACGCGTAAGCAGTAAAACAGCTGTGCTAAACTTTCTAGAGAGATCGAAGTGTTGAGAGGAAAGATCGTTAGTGGTGAGATCATTCGATTGTACCGTCATAGGCAAGGTTTAAAGCCTTGGCATGAACTTCCAAAGCCAAGAAAAACTCAACTTAACATCGATGACAGAATGTGGTGTGCCCATTATCTTGAAGAGTGGGATGTGGATGATTTCATGCATTTAGCTGTCTCCGATGAATTTTTTGTTTACGTTTTGTTACACGTCGGCCTAACTACCAAAATGATCGAGTGTGGGCCACAACACCAGATGAAATCGATGACAATGAACATTATCGCGAATTAT
This sequence comes from Bathynomus jamesi, assembly GCA_023014485.1. Taxonomy (NCBI): domain Eukaryota; kingdom Metazoa; phylum Arthropoda; class Malacostraca; order Isopoda; family Cirolanidae; genus Bathynomus; species Bathynomus jamesi. The sequence continues at coordinate 484,541 of JAJOZX010001831.1, read as the reverse complement.
TAAAAAGTCCAGACTGTGTTGGTGTGTTTGTTTTGTTCACTGCAAAGAAGCTCATGTGGGTGCTGAAGCCAAATGGTCAGAGTTGGGATGGACAGTATTTTCGTGATATTATTCTATCCCAGCATGTCATTCCTTTTCTAAGAAACCCAAACAATGTTATGGATGTCGATCAGGTCACACTTCTGCACGATAAGGCCCCCCTGCTTTAAGGCATTAGCCACTCAACAGTTGTTGCGGAACCATGAGATCGATTTCTTTGGAAATGAAGAATGGCCACGAAATTCTCCTGACCTGAATGTCTGTGAACACATTGGCTCAGTTATAAAGGACAAGGTTGAATGTCTCTTGTTTCAAGAACCTGCAGCAAATCGATTTTTGAAGGATACAATGACGCAACACATTGAAACTGTTTTAGCAAATTTGCGTAACGATCAAGATCTATTCACGTCACTTTTGGCAAGCTACTCAAAGCGAATTCAGGCTGTCTTGGAAGCAAATGGCGGGAACACCAAGTTTTAATTGTTTCTCATTAAATGCAGGATTAAATTCTCTTTTGGAAGGTATGTTTAGTTTTACTGTGCCTCTAATGGTTTAGGCCATGGGCGGGGGGGGCTAAGGTTTATTGGAGCCCCGTACATTAAATATATATGTATACACTACGCCAAGACGATTGGCTGATTACCCCTTCTAAGTGAACTGGCTGTGATGCTAAAGCCGTCCAGGATGGCTGCCAAATCACCATTTTGCGCCGAAACATGCCAGCAAGAACATCTTTTCTCTCTCTCCTCTCTTTATTATCCTTCTTAGGTTAGGCTACCCGTTTGAAGGGACTACCCCTCTTCCCCCTTCATGCATAACCTCCTTCCCCCTGTTGCATACCCCCTCCCCCACCTTGGAGGGTCTAACCCCCGTCCCCCAACATTATTGATCATCTCGCATTCAAGTGATTTGCACTCTACATTTTTGCGGGAATACTACTCGGGTGAACGAAAGGATTTTATTAGGTATTATAACAGGTTCACTGATGAAAATCCGTATAATATAGCGAATGAATGTGGACGTTATTGTGTGAACGATGTGTATGTGCTTAGAGTATGTTTCCAAACCTTTAGAAATATACATATTACACTCTTCAATTGCAATCCACTCTGGGCTGCACCCACGATTGCCTCTCTTTGCTTTACTATATTCAAGAACAACTTCATACCAAAAGATACACTCGCTATTATTCCACGAAGCAAACCACGCAGTTACGGGTATAGACCTCTTTACTGGCTCACACACTTACAACAACAACACGCGCGCGCAACACGGAAGAACTGGCGTTAAGATGAATGGCAGAGTTTTCTGGGATGATGGATTGACTGAGGACCCCCGCACCGGAGAGAAGACAGTGTACGCCTTCCTCAGCATTCTTTCACACGGTTGCTTACGTCCTGAGTGTGTTCTCACAGGTGACTACAACGGTAGATCTCCCGCCGATAGTCTGTCTTGGATCCGTACTCGTGACGAGCATATAAATTCACAGTTCACTAACAGGATATCATAGGAACACGTGTATGATGAGTGGATGGAGACCAACGAGCAGTGCCGTGATGAAAGAAGGGATATCAAACGTTCAATAATAATAATAATAATAATAATAACAATAATAATAATAAAAATAATAATAATAATAATTTATTCAGAAAGAACACATTATATAAGATATACATTGCATCCATAGAGGTTTACATAATGTTGGCATTAACGTCTAATTTTGTATTTTTAGTGACAAGTAGTTTAATTACAGTATTCTTATCTGAATATGCCGTTAGAAGCATGACAGCTTTTCAGGCAAAAATTTTTGAGATTCATTTCTATTTTTACAAAGGAAACTAAGAACTGTAAATAGAATTAGTTGAAAATAAAATAAAGTTGCATTTAGTTAACGCTGTCATTACAAATGAAAATTGAAATAATCTTTGAAATAATAGAAAAGGAAGGGGTAAACAATACGATATGATAACAGAAATAATAATAGAAATAATAGAAAAGAAAAATGGTAACCAATACGGTAAACAGAACTTGCTGAAATACCGATAATAATTAATTTCTAATATGACAAATTAGAAATGATAATACAATCTTAAAGTTACAAAAATACAGATAAATGAGGCATATTATAACTATGGCGTAATATAATAAAAACTTTTAACATATAATTTATATAGTTTGTGATTGCACCCAATTTAAGATTGTAAATTTTGCATATGTAATAGGTGATTTTCATTGTTTAGTATAGTAATGTTTACAAGTCGCAATATATATATATATATATATATATATATAATATATATATATATATATATATACATCCATACATTAATAGGAGTTTAGAAAGGGTTTCTTTAGTGAGTTGCGAAACGATATAGGTATAGCGTTCGAGATATCTGCCCCTTTGTAGGAGAGAGCATTTCCTGCAATTTGCATGGGATAATTTGGTTTACTGTATACTGTATATAAAATCATTGGGAAGCCTTATATTATGATTATGGTTGATCTGATGTGGGGTAATCGCCCTGTGAATGGGCGAAGTATAGTTTCTATTATTAGCAACTTTGTACATACTGATACCGACATTAAGTTTATACAGGTCATTTAGTTTTAGAATATTTAAATTTCTGAACATTCAAGAGGTATGAGATTGACTCTTATCATTGTTTGAGAGAGTTTATAAACACTTTTTATAGATTACTTCTAGCGGATATCGTATATAATTCTTTGTACTACCTGATGCTGTGATTCCATATTGTGTGTGAATGAATAAATGAGTAATACAGTGGAAGAGAATTTTGGGGAATTGGTTTTTTTTTAGTTTAAATATTATGTAGAAAAATCTAGATATTTTTTATTTTTTATGTTGTGTATGGCTTTTGAAATTTAATTTTTCATCTTACTTAATGCCAAGAACTTTAACTCCATTTACTTTTGCAAGAGGAGTGTTTCCAATTACACCGGTCTGCATGAAAATCGATTTCTTTATTTTGAGTTGTGATTCTGAAGCAGTTCGCTGCGCTGAATTCAAAAATGCTACCATTTTTTTTCTATCACCCACAGTTTTAAAGTTATTAGCAAAACAATTTTGGGGCGTTTTGTAATTTTTTACCTTTTTTATCTTTAATTAATTTCGTTTTTTCATATTTTTCAGATAGATAATTCTAACATTACGTCTTTAAAATTTTAATAATGGCTTCTAGAGGATGTACCCATAGTCCAGACATATTTTGTTATATTTGTGGTCGGTATGTTGTTGTAAAACAAAGGACAAATGTAACGACCTTCAGTTAAGAGAGCTTATCATGCTTATTTTGGAATTAAATTAGGAGATCAAGACAAAAGTTGGGCTCCGCACAATGTTTGTCTTACGTGTGTTGCGGCACTAAGGAATTGGAGCAAAGGTAAAAAGAAGTTTGCCATTTGGGATCCCTATGGTATGGCGCGAGCCTAGAAACCATACCGACGACTGCTACTTCTGTTCTTGCAATGTTAAAGGTTATAATGCAAAGAATAAAGAGAGCCTTCAATACCCAAGTCTTCCATCTGCAATAAGGCCGGTACCCCATGGTTCAGAAGTTCCTATTCCTCGCCCACCCGAGAGTCTGGATCAATACAATTCAGATTCTGATTCAGCTCCAAATCCAGACAATGATGATGTTTATGAATAGCCAACAGCTGACCGAGATCCTCCTAAACCATTAACCCAAGCCGAACTAAATGACTTAGTCAGGGATTTGAATCTGCCTAAGGACTCTGCAGAACTTTTGTGGTCTAGATTGCAGGAGAACAATTTATTGGCATCCGACACATACTTCGCTTGGTACAAAAATCGTGAGAAAGACTTCGTGCCTTTTTTCGAAGAAGATGGTCCCTTAGTATTTTGCAAGGACATCACAGGATTAGTGTGCAAGCTAGGCATCGAATACCAAACCAGTGACTGGAGGTTGTTTATAGATTCCTCTAAAACCAGTCTAAAACGAGTGTTACTGCACAACGGTAACAAATATGCATCAATCCCAGTGGCCCATTCTACTCATTTAAAAGAGACCTATGATAACATGAAACTGCTTCTGGAAAAAATTCAGTATCAAAATCACAGATGGATATTGTGTGGGGATCTCAAAGTCCTTTGCATGTTACTTGGGCAGCAATCAGGATACACTAAGATGCCATGTTTCATCTGCGAATGGGATAGTCGAGCACGTGACCAGCACTGGGAGAGGAAAACTTGGCCTCCTAGAGAGAATCTTACCCCAGGATCAAAGAACATTTTACATGAACATCTAGTTGAACCAAATAAAATCCTCCTACCACCCTTGCACATTAAGTTAGGCTTGATGAAGCAGTATGTCAAAGCATTGAATAGAGAAGGTGAGTGTTTCAAGTACATTTGTTCAAAATATCCAAAGATTAGCCTCGAGAAAATAAAGGAAGGTGTTTTTATAGGTCCTCAGATTAGAAAGTTATTGACAGACGATCATTTCCTGAACACAATGACCAATAAAGAAAAAGAAGCATGGCTTGGTTTCAAAGATGTTGAAAACTTCTTGGGAAACTACAAAAGCCAAAATTATGAAAGACTGGTGGAAAATATGCCTCAAAAGTTTTGCGCCTTAGGCTGCAACATGAGCCTGAAAGTTCACTTCTTATTTCCGCATCTTGACTGTTTTTCCGAAAATCTCGGAGATGTCAGTGAGGAGCAAGGGGAACGATTTCACCAGGACATCAAAACCATGGAAAGAAGATATCAAGGAAGATGGCATACAAATATGATGGCGGATTACTGCTGGTGTCTGCAACGAGATCAGCCTAACGCACAGCATAAGAAAACATCAAAGAAGCACCAGTTTAGTCGTCATTAGTCAGATCTACCTTCGTAGTCTTAAGTCTTTGGAATAAGTCCTGAAATGTTTGCAAGTAAAGAAGGTAAATATATTTTGTTTCTTTCAGTTATTTTTTTATTCTTTCATAAACAAGCAATATGCTTGTCCAAAAGCTAGGAGCTATTTAATTCTGCTTTAATTAGGTTTTACTCTATCACCTAAAGATTTCGTGCTACAAGGGGTGTTGTAATACCTCATCTGTCCCCAAATGTTAACCACCCATTGATGGGAGGGGAGAGAGTATTTTGCTGGGAACGGAACTGGTTGTTATATATATTTACCCTACATTATTATGTAAGCGTTACTGTAGTCTATAACAACAAAATTTATGGTTTAGCATGTGCAATCCAATGTTGGTCTCGATAAGATGGTTCACATTTGGGGATAAATGGGGGATTTATGACACATTCTGTAGTAAGAAAAACATACGTGATAGGGAAAAACTAACTATATTTTTGAGATCAGCGCACTCAAATTATATAGAATCACCAACTAGTTTGTAAAAATCGATCGACAAGTTTTCAAATGTGTACTGGTGTTATTAATAGTGTGTGCACAGTTGCAGTTTTTTTAGTTATGATCATATATGATGATTTTGTCAAGTTTAGTAAAAGCTTATTTGCACACACCCATTTATAGACATGATCTAATTGCCTGTTCACTCCGTTCATTAGGTACTTGATATCGTGGTGTGTAGAAATGAGTGTTGTATCATCTGCATACTGAATACAGTCTAATGTTGTTGAACGATAAAAATCACTTACATGCATTAGGAACAGTATAGGTCCAAAGATAGATCCTTGTGGAACCCCACTTCCCAATACAGTATATTCTGATGAAATGTCATCTCTTTAACATACTGGTGACGATTGGAGAGATATTACTTAAACCAATTTAGCATATTTCCCCCTATGCCATATGTGTTTAATTTGTTTTGTAAGATATCATGTGAGAGCGTATCAAAGGTTTTCGACAAGTCAAGGAAAGCTAAGCGTGTGTTTCTTGTAAGTTAGGTTTTTATATATATTTTCTAATAGCATGTTGATAGCGTCTTCTGTGGTGTGGCCTTCTCTAAACCCAAATTGTGTTTTTGCTAGGATGTCGTATTTAGCTAAGAATTTTATTAGTCTAGTGTATACAATTCTTTCAAAAACTTTACTCAAAGATAGTAAGACGGAGATTGGCCGATAATTGGATCGAGGATCAGAGCTGCCTGATTTGAATACTGGAAAAACCCTGGCTATCTTCAGGTAATTAGGGAATACACCTTGTACTATTGACTCATTCATAAGTCCTGTGAGTGGGGTTTCTATCAGATGATATTAGTTTATTTGTTTTCACTGGAATTGAACTGATATTAGCGCTTTTATTTTTTAAGTTTTTCAATATAGCTGATGTTTCGTTTGGCGGAATTGGTTCAAAGAAGAATGTATTTGATGTGGATTGTGGCATATATTGCTGGTGGTGACTGTCTGATTCTGGAATGGCTGCTGACGCATTGCTTCCTATTTTCGAAAAGAAATTGTTTAATAAATTAGCCCTGTCTTTGGGATCACTGTAGGAAATTCCATTCTGTGGTAACGAATTTACAGGATTTGTCTTTTATTTTTTGACATTAATTAAAACCTTTAAATAAGGTATTCCATAATCCTTTAGGACTAGATATAGGCGAGCGGCCAGACCCCGATTTAAACAATTTTAATTTCCCCCTTGTACAGAAAATTGTAATATGTTTTTTGTTAGTCCTTAGTGTTCAGTGAACACATTTTTAAGTATTGTCCTCAGTTTTTGATATGCGGTTGCCATGGAAACGCCAATATAAAGAAACACCTAGAAAATACCTGAAACTTTATCCAGATGATAATTTGTTTTAGTTTCGAACTGAAATACTGTTAACTAATCAACCTATACTGTTTATTATAAGTGTTTACTCTCTGGATACACAATTGAATTATCACAATTGAATTATCACATTATAGTAAAACGTAATGCAATCATGTATTGTTATAGGTTAGGCCCAGTTTTAAATTTACTTCCTCCTTTTATTATCACAATATTAAAATAAGACAAATGTGTGCTGTGACAAATATTGTGCAAATGTGTGGTATAGTTGAAAACCACAGCTTAATTATTGTTATTCTTATTTCAGACCATCATCTATATCAAGCATGGCAGAATCTGACTCAAGTCCATTAAAATTTGTACAGGCGAAGAAACAGAGGCTGTCAACAAATTGGGAGAAATGCGTTATATGTCAGCAGAGTCGCAAAGAAAAACTGGTTGTACCCACAAAAGTGGGTATTGAAACATTATTGTCAACATCATTGTTACGGCAGGATAACCTTTTACAAAGACTTGAATCTGAGTTTGATGACCTTACAAAATTACATAGTATGTCTGTTACATATCATCGTAGCTGTTATTAATCATTTACAAGTAAGAAAAATATTTCTCATGTTAGTACAAAATGTAGCACGCATGATTCTGCCTCACATGGTACTGAAGAACAAAGTGTTCGCACACGAGCTCAAACATTCAAATCCAAGCTTACAGATTTTTCAATGTGAGGGACAGCATACATAAGGTACAAACAACTACATGTCAGAGTAATCTCTATCAAGCAACACAAACTCGGAAGGACATTTCTATGCTTGCCAAAATTGAAGAAGACATCATTGCAGCTGATGCTGTTTACCACAAATCCTGCATGACAAGCTATACAAGCAAGCATAACATCAGTACTTCAAGGAAAATGGAAGAAGGAGAGAACATACACGAGAAGGCATTTATGGCACTAGAAGGAGGAATAGATGTTAATCTACAACAAGGAAAAGCTTATAAGTTGAAAATGAAAACCCTGCTAGACAAATTTCAACAGCTGTTACCTGACCCGTTGATACCCAAGCATACCGTGCAGAAAAACTTCAGCGCCGTCTCATGAAGCATTATGGTGATAACATCATGCCCAGCGAGGACAGTCCAAGTCAAGCATTGTTGTCAGTAGCAGTGTCAGCTTAGGAGATCATGTGATTCAAATTACCAGCCAGCAGAAAAATTACAACGTAGTCTTAGCTCATGCAGAAAATGTTATTCATAGCAGTGACAGCAATATTATAACCCCCCTTCATCTAGGACTTGCAGCGCAACTCCATCATGATCATGGAAAACAAGATATAATAGACACTCTCCATGTCCATGGTTTCACCATAAGCTATGATCATCTTCGACGTTTTTTAACTGCCCTAGGAAAAGATGAGCTTAAAAGAATGCAAGAGCGCATATACATACCACATGGCTTAGTCTCACGACAACATGGAGGAAAGCTGATTCAAGAAGGTGACGACAATATTGATATCAACTGTGCAACCATTGATGGGAAGGGAACATTTCATTCCATGGCCCGTGTTGTATTTCAGGAACAGGCTATTGACACAGTTGGGACTGGGCTGGTCGACAGAGTGAAGATTGGCCAAGAAAAGTCATTGTCTCTTGACTCTAATGATGCCAAGGCATTGAAGAATGTACTGCATTATGAAAAGCCCAGGAAACGACCAGAGCCACCTCGCCGTGATGATGCGAAAATCAACGTGAAATCACTACATATTGCTGGATCAGACATGCAGGTAGCGGATCTTGTTAAGATGTTTCTGAGAGCGATTCCGTGTGGTAACCTTTTTGTACCTCCACGTATTGACTACAGTACAACTGAAAAAGTTCCCTTCTGGACTGGATACAATGCATCGATGAAAAAATGCAATTCACTCGCACAGTTGCCACTTATGCTCCAGTTATAGATGCAAAGCCTGCCGATCCATCAACTGTCTACACAACAATGATCAGAAGTCAAGAAATGACAAAAGTAATGGGCAACTCAGTACAGTCCAAACTATGGACCAACAGCTCTATGCAGTGGCCCAACAGGTGAAATGGAGCAAATCAGACGACTTTCCCAATCATGTAATTCGCCTTGGTGGATTCCATTGTGCATGCTGCTTCATTACTGCCATTGGAAAACTATGGGAAAGTGGTGGACTGAGGGATGTGCTAGTGGATAGTGTGACTTATGCCCCAAACACAGCTGAAATGATGCTTGCTGGGAAGCAGTTTCACAGATCTGTCCGTCGTCTAGCACTTTCATATGAGGCACTGATGCAGCTGTTATTGACATAATTTGTGAAGTGGTGTGATGCCGACCAACAAAGCAGCTGGCTGTCTACAGTTGGCCAGACTGGCAGTCGACGACCTGTTGCGTGGCACGGTCAGAGTGCCGATCGGCTCCCGTGGCCGGACCTATACCAGCGTGCTTTTTTTTAATTTACGGGGAGCAAGTGCGTGCTCCTCGGACTACTCTTACTCTCCGGCGACATAAAGACTAATCCAGGCCCCACTACAACTTACACATGTCACCATACACAAAGACATAGACACAATAGGACCATGAGACACATACAGAAGCATAATATTAACATATTACAGTACAACGTAGAATGGCCTCACAAACAAAATCATGCAGCTTAAGGAATTCGTACAAAAACAAAACATTCACATAGCGCCATTCACATAGCGCCATCTCTGACTTCACGGCGATCCGTTAAGATCGTACTGGTGGTCACCGGGGTGGACTCATCACTTACATACGTAAAAGCATTAGTTACACTGATGCCACCCAAAACATTACAAACACAATCCAAGCAGATAACACGATAGACATACAGGCAGTTAACGTTAAAACACGCGGAAAACACAACACCACACTCATCAACATTAACATCCCACCAGATAGTTCAACTCAGGTGCCAGCCAATTATAATCCACAGTTACACAATCCGGCCTCTCTCACTAATGTCATCTTAGGAGGAGACTTCAACGGTAAAGACACTAATTGGTACCTGCACAACTAAAGCAACACCATAGGCGCCAACATAGCCACACAACTAAACAGCCTCTTCATTCTTAACAATACAGAAGAACATACACGCATACCACATCAAGCAGGCAGGGCCGGCCCTAGGATTGCTGGCGCCCTGGGCAAGCTGAACTTCGGCGCCCTTACAAGTATAATTTTAAAATTTGTTCACAATGAGGAAAAACTACAAATGTAGGAATAAAGAGTTTATTACAATTAACGATATTCACTCAAAGTACAACTAAACATTCTCAAAATGGAACCATGTATGAAAATATGAGAGACAGTGTTGCCACTTTTGTCTGAGGTAAATCCACAAAAAAATGTAAAAATTCCACAAAGTGGCAACACTGATGAGATATTAAAGGATGGCAGCGCTGCCAGGCGTATGTAATTTGTGCTCAACGCTCACCTACGCGGCCACATCAACCCATGTGACATGTCATCCCATGTCGGGCCAAGCTGACCTTAGCTTTACTGGTAGTCTGGTACTAATGCTATTGGCTAATATAATGTCATAATCCTTGAAAATTTGACTCCACATCAGGAAATTTCCACATTTGACTCTTTTATTTCATTTTATTTTATTTATTTATTTTTCTATTTTTCCCTTTGTATTTGGAAGATCCCAAACACATGACGTGGCGCCCCTTAGCACGTGGCGCCTCGGGCAACTGCCCGAGTTGCCGGTGCCTTGAGCCGGCCCCGCAAGCAGGATACTCAAACTCCTCCCCAGACATAACGTTCTGTTCCCCCTCACTAGCAACACATACACACTGGAGAACAGAAAAACAACTGTCATCAGACCACCTGCCCATCATCATTACAACACGTTCTACACTCTACCCCAACAGCCTTAGGCACACTGACAGAAATTACAAGAAAGCTGATTGGGAACAGTTCAAAATACAGACTGACGAACAATTCACCACATTAAACAGCACACCCATCATAAACATCAATATAACACTCAAGACATTTAATCAGATCACCAATAATGCAAAAAAATACATACCCAAGGGCAACATTAGGAAATACAACCCAAATTACACTAGAGAAATAGCCCACCTCATAAGGCAACGTAACAACCTTAAACATAACACACAAACACCACACACAGAAACCATAAAACAGCAGATACAACAGCTTAACATAGAAATAAACAACAAACTCAAAGAAAAACAAACAGAAACATTTAGGGAATTCATAACAACACTAAACCACTCAACAGATACATCCCGGCTGTACAAAACAACAAACAGCATTACCCACTCTAACAGCGGCATTCACACTTCACACGCTGCTATCTGTCGCAGCCAAAATAATATTCTAACATATACACAACAAGCTAACATTCTAGTTAATTACTACGCAAAGATAAGTCACCGAAACAGAGACAACAACCAGAAACACGCAGACAGACAAACAGACAGACACAAGAAAACCTACAGACTCGACACGACCATTACACCCTTCAATACAGACCAGACCACCAAGATCATCAAAAACATTAAGAATTCGAAGGCTACTGGACCAGACAACATATCTAAAATACGGTGACCGGAAAGCTCGTCCCCGAAAACTCGGTCCCGGCAAACTCGGTCCCGAAAATTCGGTCCCAGAAAACTCGGGCCCAGGAATACTCTGCCCAAGAAAATTCGGTCTCACAAAACTCGGTCCTAGAAAATTCAGTCCTCGTAACTCTTGGTCCCAGGAATCTTGGTCTCGATGATGTGGTTAGGTTAGGTTAGGAAATACGAATAACCTTCATTAATTATTTTGAAGCAACGTATATAGGCACTCGTAGAGGTAGACGCAACCACAGAGAAAAGCCAATTTTTGAACTTTCTTTGTGGAATATACAGAACAGAGTGAATATGAACTTACCTAGGACGAATAATGCACTTGAAGGATTCCATAGCGGTCTATAATCTTCGATTCAAAGTAACAACCCAAATATCTGGACACTAATATATGCTTTGCAAAAAGAAGACTCACTGGTTCAAACAAAAATGCTACACATTAATCGTGGTGATAGGCCTCATAAAAAAAGAAAATATGTAACTAATAACCGAAGCATTAAAAATGTTGAAAACTACAATGCTAATGAGAAAATCGCTTTTTTTAAGAAACTGCCTATAATCTTAGTACTTTTTAGTAATAGATAAGTGAAATTAAAAATGCCTTTTTTGCAATAGATTTTTATGTATGCACTTTTAATGTCTTTCATGCAATTTTCTAATAAAACATAATCCCTTTAATTCTTCTTTTTCTCCCACGTACCAAGATTTCTGGGACCAAGTGTTACGAGGACCGAATTTTCTAGGACCGAGTTTTCTGAGGCCGAATTTTCTTGGGACCAAGTATTCCTGGCCCCGAGTTTTCTGGGACCGAATTTTCGGGACCGAGTTTGCCGGGACCGAGTTTTCGGGGACGAGCTTTCTCAGAACCCTAAAATACACCTTAAACACTTGGGCCCACAGGGAATACTAACTCTCACAAACATCAGCACATATTCATACCAACACTGTATTATTCCTGACATATGGAAACAAGGTAAAATTATTACACTACTCAAACCAAACAAAAATCCGACAGAACCAGCTTCCTCTAGACCCATTACTTTACTATACATTCCAAAGTAACAGAAAGACTAATCTTACAAATCACCAACCCACACATACCACTATCGCCTACTCAACATGGATTCAGACCTCACCACTCAACCACGACATTACTCACTAACCTCACGCAGCACATCATGGATGGCATCAACTCCAGACGACCAGCTCAACGTACACTATTAGCAACAATAGACATTAGTAAAGCATTTTATGCTATCCCACGCTTCCCTCTCATAAACAAAATACTCAACACAAACATGCACAATAAAGCTAAAAGATCACTGAACAACTATCTTTCAGGAAGATACTCACATGTCACATTTAATGGCAAGTCATCCAAAAACAAGCTTTTTCCGAACGGGGTCCCTCAAGTCTCTGTTCTCTTACCAACACTCTTCAACTTATACATGTATGACATTCCAACACCCCTAGATAACAAGCTCACCTTATCATCATATGCAGATGACATCACTCTAACAACCACCCACAACAACATCGACACCGCTACAAGTAACCTACAAACATACATAAACAGTATACAAGACTGGCTCACACACAATAGACTCAAAGTACCGCCCACAAAATCAACCATCACGTTCCTTCCAAGCAATACAAAAGAACACCAGATAACTCCACAGCTTACACTAAACAACACCAACATTTCACATACTCACAGCCCCAAAATACTTGGGGTGACATACAACACATCATTATCTTTTGCAAACCACATTCAGGACATTAAAAACAAATGTACCTCAAGACTTAATACGCTTAGGGTACTAACAGGCACACACTTTGGACACCAGCAGGAAACAACATCACTCATATACAAACAATATATTCGCTCAATTATTGACTATGCTAGCCCATGCTGGACACCCATTATCTCAAACACACACATAAACACCTTACAGATAATACAAAACAACGCACTTCGTATCATTACAGGATGCACTCAAACAACACCAATATAACACCTGCACACAGAAACAAAAATATTGAAAGTTAGGGAACATTTAGACATGATGGGAACACAATTCATGGCAGCAGCCTCAACTAACCACGACACCCTTGCCACTACATGCACAATCATGCACCGACACCTCGCACCATTAAGGTAACACCAGAGAGACATTATAACCAAATACTCCATTCCATTCCACGCCCCACAGACATCACACAGTACAGAAAACACATACACACATACCTAACCTACAAAGCACTGACACGACTCGGTCCGAATGCGGTCCTAGGTGCGAAGCCGCCACCCATTGACAGGTCAGAGACCAGCCTGAGCAGATCGGATCGAGTTAACTTAGTACGATTCCGATGTGGACATCACCCCAACTTACAGACATATAAACACAGACTAGACAACTCCACAGACGACACCTGCCACCTGTGCCAGGACACACCACAAACAGTTGAACATATTATGACAAACTGTACCGCTCTAGCACAACAACGAACACAACATATCACTAGTGCGCTGAACCTCTGGTCCACTCCTGAGAGGGCGATCAGTTACCTGCGTGTCGCCCGGGTGGGCTGATCGGCTAACCAACGACAACAACAAAGACATATCCCAGATGAGGTGTGGCAACAGATTGAGGATACCTATGAAGCGATTCAAAATGGCGGTGATCAAGAATCTTCAGATGTAGCAAGTGAACTGAAGGATCGACTTACTCATGACGTTCTTCCATTACTAAGTGAATTCAAACAAGAACGTAGTGCAGACTCACCCATATTTAAATATTGGTCAATGTTGCTGGATGCAGTTCAAATACTATTGAACTATGATACATACGCAGTGAACGTGAAGGTAACTGGTCATTACTGTACATCTGTCCTCACAACTTGCAATGACGCCATACTTCTTCGCTGCAAACCGTACTAATTATGCACGATGGGTACCCATTTATCTCCTTGATATGACAGAACTTCCTGAAGATGTCTCTGAAGCATTCAATGATGGTGAGTTTGCAGTTCGTCTGAGACCAGGTCGTTTCAATGGTATTTGGAGTGACATGAGTAATGAATCAACTGTGATACGAGATGCCAAGAGTAATGGGGGGTGTTGTTGGGCTCACCCGAAAGGAACCAGCCCTTCTCCGCTGGATGCTCACTAGAACGTCACTAGGAGAATATGCCTAGAGTATGAAAGAACGTACTGGACTAGCTGCTGAAGAATGTTTTATACATGAGCAAGCAAAACCCTCTGCTCTCAAGCGAGATGATAATAATGTATAAAATATGATCAACCATCTTGAAAACAATACGACCAATCCATTTCAGCCAGATGTCCACCCAGATGGGAAACTGTTGAAAATTTCCAGTGGAGTCATTGCTGACCAAGATGTACAGAAGTCGCTATTATCTGCCATCGATGCTGGTGAAACGGAAATATACGAATTTATTGGGAGTACCTTGTTCACTGGAGGTAATCGTAGCTTCTACAGTCCTCTGACTAGATCCAAAAATAAGACCTTCCCTGACATGACTAAAACTACACATGTATGAAGAAAAAGTTAGTTAATATCAGTGCTGAAATGGTGTTTCTTAGAGCACCTAAAATCTCACAGGCACGGCCAGACATAACAATGATCCATGTATTGAGGCAGCCAGTCATATCCATTCCAACATGCTTGTTTCATGAAGATGGTGCAATGAGAAAAACACATAAGGCTGAGTTGACACACATATTGGAGAACAAGGTAGAGGTTGGTCCTATTCCAACAGCTACTGATAGTGCAACCTGTGTCTACATCAGAGATGTCATGGCTGAACTACAATCAATGACAGGCAGCAACAACACATCCACATTTGGCGAGCTTGCCAACAAATACATGACTCGGCTGTTGACTTGTACGCATAAAGCCAACACTATAATAGATGTGTTCGACCAGCATGGCTATAAAGACTCAATCAAAGTTGAAGAACGGAGCAGAAGGCTAGCAAATGCAGGTGGAGCCAAGCAATATCAGGTGATGTCTGGACGCCCACTTCCGCCATGGCAGAAGTTCATGGCTCTCTCATCGAGTAGAGCAGCATTGGCTGACTTCTTGTGCAACTACATAACTGTACATGCACCAAGAACACCGGAACTTGCTGCACACCACGAACATAAGATCTACCTTGCAGGTGGGTTCAGTGATGGAGAAAAAGCGGTCTGTATTTCTAGCCAAGGCGTGACACCAGTGGAAGATCTGTTTTGCTCACATGAAGAGACAGATACAAGGATGCTTTTCCATGCTATGAAGGCAGATGAGGAATTTTCTGCTGCCAATATCCAAGGAAGCATAGTTGTCAAGTCACCCGACACAGATGTCCTCGTGCTAGCTGTGCATTATTTTCCTCAGATGCAAAGTACATCATCTTTCTGGGTAGAAACAGGAAAGGTGACCGCTACTGCTGATCTCCATCGTCATGTTCTTGTCCACAGCATATGCAATGAATTAAGTCGTGTGGTTCCTAGTCTACTTCCCGCTATGCATGCTTTAACAGGATGTGATAGCGTCTCATCATTCTGTGGCATAGGAAAAAAGAAAATGTGGAAAACCATGGAGTCATTGGAGAAGAAAGGTTCGATTCCACTCCTTGGTAGTTTGAGTACTGACAACACAGTTGAGGCCGAACATGCATCCCGACAGTTTGTTGCTGCTCTATACGATCCAAAGGATGTATATAAAGAACATAATGACTTGAATCTTCTGAGAGTCCGCCTTGCTGACAAGAATGTACCATTACACAAACTACCCCCATCAGAACCTAGCTTTCTTTAACACTATAAGAGAGCATCATTCCAGATCCGCATTTGGATATTGGCTCACGTTGCTAAACCAGATATGTCTTCACCAGATGGAAATGGGTGGCAAAGAGAGGGTGATGAATTAAAGTTGAAGTTATTTGATGGACCAACAACTGCAGAAGTACTAGATGAGCTTCTCTGCTCATGCCGTGGGCGCAGATAATGTAGTAAGAACTGCAGTTGTGCAACGAATGATATGGCATGCACAGAGGAATGTGTCTGCAAGGCTACTGAGGACTGCATGAATGAACAAACCCATCACAAGGTTCTAGGACAGTTCATACCAGGACAGCTCATCCAGGACAACTTATACCCAGACAACTCATACCCAAACAACTCATACCCAGACAACTCATACCTAGGACAACTCATACCTAGGACAACTCATACCTAGGACAACTCATACATAGGACCAGAAAAAAAAATTGAAAAATTAATGAAAACATTTATTTGTAAAATTAAAAATTAAATTTAAACATTTAGAATTCATGCAAGTTATTAATGAAAACATTTTGAAATGAAAACATTTATTTTTAAAATTAATGAAAACATTTATTTTGTAAAATTAAAAATTAAATTTAAACATTTAAAATTCATGCAAGTTATATATATATATATATATATATATGCCCAGTTAGGTTCATTGAATGCCCGGTTAGGTCAACTGAATACCCGGTTGGGTTCATTGAATGCCCAGTTAGGTCAACTGTACGCCCTTGACGATTGGTTAGGTTTAGTCGTGATATTTTCGTTAAAACTAACGAAAATATCACGACTAAACCTAACCAATCGTCAAGGGCGTACAGTTGACCTAACCGGGCATTCAAATTTTATCCTATGTAAATAATGTTATCCTATGTAAATAATGGTTCTCTATTTATTATATGTTTGCAATAAATAATAAATTTGTTGTTATTGTTTTCTTATCTTATTTTGGTTAATTTGCAGAGTTTAAACTTTCGGGGTGGATATAGATGAAAAGATCAACATTGGGGTGGTAATTGATGAAGAGAGTATGAGTTGTCCTAGGTATGAATTGTTCGGGTCTGAGTTGTCCTGTATAAGTTGTCCGGGTATGTGTTGTCCTGGTATGAGCTGTCCGGTCACGCCATCGCAAACCACCGCTGGATGAGCTAAGCTGTTAGATGAACAACCATATTATAGCATTGTGCATTAATAATTCACTGGGCAACAAAAAAAATTTTTTTTCGTGTCCCAAGAATGAAAATACCTTATTCTTATAGTATTTTCTGTGCTGAATCCAAATAAGTTTGTAAAATTTCTCATCAGGTCTGGTTTTTGTGTGACATGCAATTTAATTTTTAAAAACCCATATAGTTACATACTTATTAAAATATGATCGAAAAGACATACCTGTAGTTTAAAAAGTAGCTTGTTTTGATTTTCTGCTGTGCTTTGCCTCAGGCATGTCTCTCTTAAGAGTCCAGCAATAGTCAGCCAGCATACTGGGGCTCCATTTGCCTTGGTAACGGTTTTCCATGGCAGAAATATCCTATGAAAACGCTCACCATGTTCGTCGCTTACCGCACCCAGGTTTTCCGGAAAAAAGTCCAAGTGAGAGTCCAAGAAATGAACCTTTAATGACATATTGCACCCCATTGCTTGGTAAGACTTAAGAAGATCTCCTACTATTTCAGGATAGTTTTCGGCCTTGTGATTTCCCAAAAAATTGTGCAGACACTTTTGAAACTCTGCCACGCAGCTTTCTCAACTTCATTCAACTCTCCTTCAAATCTCTCATCTCTTAACAATTCTCTGATCTGAGGGCCTACAAAAATGCCTTCTTTAATCTTGGCATCACTGATCCGGGGAAACTTATTTCTCAAGTATGTGAATCCTGTTTGCGCTTTATCCATCGCTTTAACAAAGTTTTTCATAAGTCCAAGCTTGATATGCAAAGGAGGAAGGTACACTTTCTCAGGGTCAACAAGTGAACTATTCACAACATTTTTCTTGCCTGGAACAAGTGAGGTGCGTTTTGGCCAATCCTTCTTAACGTAGTGGTTTTGCTTGTCCCTACTGTCCCACTCACATAAAAAACAACAGTACTTGGTGTAACCTAGCTGCAACCCTAGCAAAAGTGCAATGACCTTCAGATCTCCACAGATATTCCACTTATATTTCTGATACTGAAACTTTTCTAAAAGCAACTTCATGTTGTCGTATGACTCTTTCATGTTTGCAGCATGTGCAATAGGTACAGAAGGAAATTTATTTCCGTTGTGAAGAAGGACTGCTTTCAAGCTGACTTTTGAGGAGTCAATGAACAATCGCCACTCATCCACGTTATGTTCATGACCAAGAGCCCCCATGACTGAATTAACATCTTTACAAAACACAAGTCCATCTTCATGGGAGAACCATTCTTTGAATTCATCATGGCGGCTGCGGAAAAAACAAACTTTAGTGTCACGTTGCAGTAGATTCCAACCCTTTAATCTTGAACCTAAAAGTTCAGCATGCTTCTTAGATAATTTCAAATCACGAACTAGGTCATTTAGATCTCCTTGTGACAGTAAATGTGGTTCATTGGAGGAACAGGTAGCCTGGAATGTTGGATCAGAAATGTCTTCATCTTTTTCCTCGTGATATGCTACAGCTACGTTTGATTCCTCATCACTTAAACTTACATGTTCAGGAGGATTTGGTACTGGAAGTTGAGCACTGTGGGGAACTGGTCTCATTGCAGACGGTAGATTAGGGTATTTCATGAGGCTCTTTGTTTTTGAAGTGATCCCCTTTGTATTTACCAGGCAGAAATAGCAGTCTGTTGTGTGATCTTTGGGTTCCCTCCAAATCATTGGAATAGCAAATGGCATGTGACGTGAGCCGTTTAGCCATCCTGTAAGTAGTCTTACACATGTCACACAACAAATGTGAGGGGCCCAACTCTTGTCCTGATCGCCTACTTTACATCCGAAATAAAGTTCATAGCATTTTTTTAGTAATGGTGTAAAGTTACGTTTCTGGGATTTTAAAGTTAGATCACCACATACATAACAAAAGGAATTAGGATGATTCAGACAGTTCCGCGGCATTACAAAACATCTATATGAATACAACACTGGTGTAAAATTAACAAGAAGCAAAAGACACTAGCTGTTAACACTGTGACATTTACAAGCAGACTGACTTGGAGCTGCTCTACACACAGAAACTAGGCTCATGTCTGAACAGGTACAAACATGTTTCAACCTGCACAGTCTGCTGCTCCGACCAAATTTATCCTGCCAGCATTATCAGAACTTTCTCCCCAAAGGAATAAATTGTACTAATTTTACAGAAAAATTAATACAACATAATATATATTAATATTAATATATTTTATTATAGTTATATTAATTAATATAATATATTATTATATTTATTATTTTTATAATGTTTTATATTATAATATTGTTATATACTTAATTATATATAATATGTTATTATTTTTTTATCCGGTGATCATGCTAAATGAGGAAAAAATGAACATAGCGTCACAAGTAAACTAAGCCTGATAGAAAAAATCTGATTTCATATTTAGATTCAGCATGAAAAACTACACTTAGAACACCCATCAAAACCCTTGTGACAAAATTGTTGTTGACCAGTGTAATTTATTAGTGTTTTTCATATATGCTGTTATAACGTGAGTTATTCCCCAGTATGGGGTAGACTACTAATAACGCATTGAATTGATATTGCGGGAGTTACCGAATACAGTATCCACTGACTTACATGCAGTTTTGTAATTGAAAAACAAGTTGAGACTTTTAGTGGAAAGATTCCAATTTTAAGTAATGATTTCTGCTTTAAAGTTATTTAGTAGTTTGCTCCATAAAAATAAGAATTGTTAAAATTTAGTTGGTTTAATTGATTTTTAGTTGATTTAGTTGATTTTGTATGTACATCGATATATGTATAGTAACTTAATTTTTGTTTTACAAAATTGACGTTCTTCAAATCTCAATATCGGCCCTTTCACACAGTTAACAATTCAAACTTTATTTTCAAATGCAACATTATTATATATGTATTGTAATCATGCCAACATTTGCCTGTTTTTCATAACTGAACGATAAACCTCCATTATTAACCCATGTAGGCACAGTACTTTGTATGGTGATTCAACATTTTAATATGGCATTCTTTTTGTTCAACATAGTGTATTAATGCTTGGAGTATCAAAATACCTGAATTATTGTACTCGAAATTAGTTCTGTGTAACTCATATTAATCAGTTTTGTGAAATACCTGCATTTTAGGTGATATTTTTTGGGTCTAACAATAACGTTTTTAGGCAAAAAATAAAATATATTATGTAAAAGAATGTTTTTATAGATAAATTGATATAGTGTAGCACTAGAGCTTTCAGAAAATGTATAACTTTATAGGAAATAAACCTTGTCTTTACTGTTCATTGTGTCTTCAAAGATTTCAGTTGTAATGCGTGAATTGAAAACATGAATACACGAGTACCCGTACATAGCTGAAGTTAATGGATGATTTTACTATCTTAGCACACTCAGAATGGAGGACAACATGCCAAACTTATATGCCCAGAGGGTGCAGATCATTTTAGGACATGTTGTACATTTCTGGAAGAGGGAGGTACTAAACTCAAAAAATATGGCCTGTTATCAGGGTTGGCCACTCACCTAATATTTTTTTCGGTAATTTTAGAACAATAATGGTCCGCTTTTGCGGTTTTTCTAAGCGAATTTAGTCTGTTACAATAATTTTTATATGTTTATTCATTAATAAAATCATTCTTCCATAGTTTACAGAGAGAATGTTTACGGTTTATGCTTACAATGAGGGCTGGAGTGATCCACTGGTTGTTACAGTTTTTTTTATTTTTACACGAGTTTCGACTTTATAGGAAAGTTAGTATTAAATATATCCATTAGTGTGTTTGAGAATGTTTGAAATTTTGTTTCTATTTCAGTTACTTTCAGTTATTCTCTACCAGTTAAAATATGGTATCTGATACATTTCAATTTATTATTATAGGTTTATAATAAATTTTTATTTTCTCCTGTATTTGTAAGTGGTTAACTAGCACTTTGTATGTGAGAAGATGGTCCGTAATGTGTAATAGGAGTATACCTGACGTACAGTCAAGGGAAGATCGCACCCAGATTTGGTCAAATAAAGTTTTCTATGGTACTATGTACGTAGTCTTGTTGGCTTAGTTAGTTAAATTAAAGACATTTTCGGTAACGAAATTGTAGAAGTTCGCATTATTATTAGTGTTTATTTTAGCGGGATCGATGTTTAAATCTCCCGCAATGATGCAGTTATTGTTGATATGATTAAAAGTTAAAGTTGTGTCTATGCTTGCAATAAACGTTGGCAAGTTAACATTTGGTGGTCGGTAGATGCCTACTATAGAATACGAAATATTACTTATATATATCTCAACTACTAGAGTTTGAAAATGATCGTTTATGCCTCTCAGTTGCTCAATACTTTTACTTTTATGAGTAATGTCTATATAAATGCATACTCCGCCGCCTCTGTTATTATTTCTACATATGTGGTGGCTCGTGTAGCCCGGTATTTTAAGAAATTACTTATTATTTTCATTTAACCAGGTCTCAGTCAATATAATACTGTACATGTGAATTTATATTGTAACAATTTTAGATTGGCTGTCAACTCATCATAGTTATTTGGAAGGCTTCTGATATTTAAGTTCAAAATAAATACATTTCTTTTACTGTGTCGCTCGTTTAAGAAGGTATCCACTGACACATAGTTGCTATTTATTGTACTTTGAGACTCAGTGATTTCATTCACAGATCTAAGAGTACGCAAAGTGTTAATCATAGAGTTAAGAAAAGAGATAACAAATAAAAACTATGAATATACAGCACACACACACACACACACACACACACACACACACACACAACACACACACATTATATATATAACTTAGGGTGGCTGTATGAATATACTCTTCAAAAAGTTAAGTTCGGAACCCATAATATTGCTCTTATTCCCTAAAAAATTCAGAATACCAATTTGTATACAAATCGGAAGTGTTTTAGAGGTGCCGCAAGATTGCAGAAGATTTTAGCTTACAGTTTGTTTTGAGTTCAGCTCCAGGTCCCCCTCACCCATAAGGGTGAGTATTATCCTCTCAAGGGAGGGGGTTTAGTTGGTGCTAACAACTCATTGTCGCCTGGTTGAACTTTGGAGGTCTCCAACTAATGTTTTCTTTCTTGCATCTGGGAATGTTACAGAGGCGTTGAAGTCCTTTATCAGTGCTACTCCCCTTTCTGCTATATCATTGACAACCTTCATGCTTTTAAGAATCTTGGGGGCGTTTTGATAATCTGGAATCTGTTCCCATTGAGATGGATCTACAGAAGTTAGAAAGTCATCTTCCAACCCTAAAATTGAGAACAGTTGTCGAGAGTTTGCTGTGACAAATGATAACAGATCTTTTCCTTCAGCAATCGTTGGACAAATTCTTTTTGGAGGGCATTTATCTCCTTCAGTTTTTAGAGCTGCGACCATCACTCTCTTCATTTCTAAAGGTACACGACCATCAAAGAAAGACAGACCAATCAGACGTTCACTTAAATACTACAAATGATTACCGAATGCCTTGCCTGCAGATTTAGAGACGACAGTGTCTGGGTAAGTTTTTAATTGCTGAAGGAGCTCAAGGTCATTTGCAGGAGTTAAAGTTGCTTGGGGACATTGGAACCATGCTTTTATATAAATCTTTGAGTGAATAAATTGAATCTTCTTAAAGATGATATTTCTCTTGATGTTAGACGAACCTGTGAACGGAGGAGATAAATCTTTATAGAATAAATTACGTTTGCTAGCCAACGTGCACGATGTAGAGCACCTGGTTGCATCAGTCTTCTTCCTCGTGGGGGTTACTTCTCCCAGAAACAAAAATGTTAATTCTAAGGTTTCTCGGTAATCATCTCTTGGTTGACGTTCTTCTAGGTTAGTTTTACAGAATTCAATTATTTCCTTCCATTCAGATATATCTAAGGTCACTTCTTTATCACCAATCGCTGGTTCAAGCTTACTATTATCAATGTTACTCCATTCTAGCTGTAATCGCTTAAATAAAGCAATATCAGGTCCTGATGAGGGACCAAAGGACGCCAAATACATTTCCAACTATAATCTTATGGATATGATGACAACAGGCTAGGTGCAGAAGATTTTTGTCCAACATTTGTTCAATCAGGATGCAGGCACCTCCTCTCTTTCCTGTATTACTTGCCGTGGTATCAAACGACATAGCTTTGATCTGGTTGGTTAAATTCCATTCCCTTACAGTTTCAACAACAGCCTTTGCACTTGCTTTTGCACTTTCGGAGGTAAGTTTAAGGACTGCAAGAAGCTTGCCGATATCTTTACCAGTCACTACCACAGGCAAACGAACGACAGACTTTTTTCCTGTGATATCAGGTAGCATTTTCCCATCCCAGTGAACTACTAGCGGGGTTTCTGGAGCAAAGCGTTCAATGATATTAGCTGAAGTTTCTTTTCTAATTTTCATCCTTTCAGTGCGAATAGAATCTTTATTGATCGATAGTGACTCTACATCATATCCTAAAGTTTTTGCCACAGCAGCAACGATATGAGCTGCTGCTCGGTTGCTGGGCTTTGTACGGTCTAGAGCTTGCGCTAATTCGAGAGTCATTATGTTTTGAGGTCTTGCTTTCTTCAATTGTGGTTGGGTGTCACCTTGAGAAAAACTTTTTAAAGTTTGAGATGTACTATTTTCCGAATGGATCGACTCGTTATCACTACTGGTACTTGAATCTATTGTTGCAACTTTGCTAAGTTGTATTTCTTTTTCATGTTTCCTCTTGCGGCTAATAAAATTTTGCTCTCTAATTATCTTATTTCTTTCCTTGATTATTGTCAATTTATCAATGCCAGGTATGTGACCTTTCCTTCAACTGCGCTGAGCAATAAGAAATTTCTTATCTTCTATTTTCATCATAGACAGAGCATTCTCGTGTGCAATGTCAAATATCATAGTTCATTGAGTCGTGATGTGAAGTATGTTTCCGTGGAAATTTGCTTTTGAGATTGAGGGGACTTACTTTTTTGTAATGATTTCCATTCAGAATGAAGTTTGAGCAACCACTTAAAAAGATCATGTTCATGCGCAGTTGGAATACTGGCTTTCTTCCAGAACCATAACACTGATCAAAGTGTTCTTAACACTATCTTTCAAAGGGAGCGTCATCTTTGAATGATGGTAAAAAAAATGTGCCAAAACTTGTTATTGAGAAAGCAGTTTATCGCCCAATATTTTTGGTAAAGTTGGACCAACAAGCCATATATCTGTTTTAGAACGAGTACTATAACTAGTACTAGCCATGAGTGCAAAAAATTGAACATTTTAGGGCATGAAACTCCTAACCGTGAAATAAATGAAGCACGAATTACTACCACATACACATTTCCTCAGCATGTAGTTAACTGAGGATTTGAGTTGCAGCTTGCTCCTTGCCAGTTCTTCAGATGTCAAAAGTCACAAGAAGTAGTTACATATATTGATATTATATCATAAATACAACTATATATCTGAAAACATATAAATATTCCATATAAACATTTTAATAATAATTTCTGCAAATTTTGCAAAAAAATAAATGGGGTATTTTACTATTGATTAAAAGTACATTACTCTACATTTTTATACTGCCGTGCGCCTCCCCTAAATATGATTTGATTGCTTTAAAAAATGGCATGCTACGTTTTCTCATGATAAAGAACAAAATTCGACCTTCCGAACTCAAAAGTTAAAAAAATTATTTTTGTCCCTATATGCTGATAGCCATCCAAATATACAGGGTGTTTATAAAGTCCCTATCTATTTCAGTGAAAACGTAGCAAAAAGGGTAAAATTCAATAACAATATAATAGAAGGCATACATTTAATGAATACTTAAGCATATGATTATATATGAGCACCATCAGTATCTCTACAGAGTTCGAATTTTGGAGCATGACAGGGGTTATTTTTGTAACTGCTGTTACGATGCGAGCACGTAAATCTTGCAGATCTGTAACCTTCGTTTCATAGACGTTTGATTTGATAAAGCCCCATGCAAAGAAATCCAAGGGCGTTAGGTCAGGAGATCGAGCCGCCCAGGATCTGTTGCCTCCACGTCCGATCCACCGATTTGGAAATCGTTCATTTAGGTACAAGGTGCCCCATTTTGTTGAAAGACGATGGTGTTTAAAATGCCATCTGAATAAAGCTGGGATTCCAGGAGTTGCTGAAGCATGTCCAGATAAATAAACCCTGTAACTGTAGCTTCAGCAAAGAAAAAGGGCCCATAAATCACGAATTGTCTTGTCTGTAGGACCTGGCTTGTGAAATGTTCTTTCAAACCTCTCCCTAATTTCTTTGCATTTCTTTCCTTTAATCCGACGTGTCACCACCATCACTAACCGTTCTTGTACATTTGTACATTCATTTTCATTGGGTTTTGTAACAAAAATAAATAAAGACCGTTAATTAAACGAAATAGATAGGGACTTTATAAACACCCTGTATTATTATTATTATTATTATTATTACACAATTATTGGTTATAATTAAACCAAGAAACAAAAATTGTTCATGAAAACAAAACTAATGTGCCAAACTGAGGACGTGCTTGTTCGTGTAGACCAGCAGTTCCCAACCTTTTTTTTGCTGCGACCCTAAATTGGCCAAAAACAGGACCTCCCGACCCTCAGGCTTATGATAAAATTTAAATATGTACTGTATATAAATATAAATTGAATTAAGAAACAGTGAATATAGTGACCTTTCGCGACCTTACTTGAGGACCCCCGCGACCCTGATTTGGGTCGCGACCCGAGGTTGGGAACCACTGGTGTAGACGAAGCATTTTTGTATGTATACGAAACCACTTGAATTTCTTAATTACATGAATTTAAAAACATATACATGTTAAATACCCATGCAATTTAGGAATAAGACATGAATTCAATTGATTGTTTAAATCTATACAATTTCAAATAACGTTATGAAGGTGCTAGCTACACAAATTAAATTAGGAGAAGAAATAAAAAATTCAATTGTGAAAGAATTCAAAGCGGAGAAGACGCTATAAAACTGAAGTTCGTTCATAAACGGGAAATTCTATTATGCTACATTATTCACAGGTTCAACTGCATGTTAAGTTACACCTTCTGAAAGGTTGATAATTCTTAAAAATAAGATGCATCAATTTAGAAGGATCTATTAATAGGAAATTAAATCGTGGCCTGGCAGCGCGGGAATACCACACGCCGATAAAAGGAATTACATATTGTATAAAAACTAATTCGGATTGAGGCAATAAACGAGAATAACTTTTATGCCAAAATAATCTTTACATACTACCGAATAACGTGTCATAACTTTCGTGATAGTTAGAGACGGGATTGATGCAATTACAGGAACACAAAAATCTTCTTTATAATTAAAGTCAGAAACACAGCTAACGGTCGAGTAGAAACCAGTGCGTTTCTGAAGGCGATGGTATAAAATTCTAAAAAGACTCCGTGTTAAAGTGAAGTAAAAGTAACAAATTAGTTCACCCTACAATTTAGAAAGTGTGTGGCTCACAAAATTGAAAAGGCTCAAAATAAGTCTTCCCTAACTACGAGCAAAGAAAACGAACTTAACTCGAATAACTCAAGGCGTAAAATGTCTCCCCTTAAAAGTTCACTTAAAGAAAACGCGAAAGAATCCATTTAAAAAATCCTTTGTCCCTTACGTGTCATATATATAGTTATAAGAAAGAGAGTGTGGATAACGAATGTAATTACAAGAAATTAATCCCATCCAAAGGGGGTCTACTGCTGTTAAAAGATAAGTAGTTGAAAATTTGTAATTATTAAAATTATACATTCATCTTTTATTCTATTATTTTATGCATTATAATTGATGCGGTCAAAAGGCCAAGAAGGTACGCAGTTGAAACCTAAATTAAATTTCTAACAATTCTATTTTAATTTCCTTGTGCATTTTATTTAATTGTCTTGTTAATTTCGAATTTAAAACTCTTAAGGTAAAGATACGAGTATAAATCTCAAATGTCATTCTTCAACAAACTTTCATTTATGTCAAATTTTATTTTTGGATTGTAATTTGTTTAGTGTTAAACTTTTAACGAATATATTATTTTTGTAAAAGGGCTTTTCAGTTATTCCCCGATACGGAAGTAGCAAGAGAAACCTAACGGCATTATTTGGTTATAGGGTGGCTTGAACCTCAAACAGGCATAAACAAAAAATATAAATCATAAAATAAAACATCATTTAAATGGCATCATATATATATATATATATATTATATATATATATATATATATATATAATATATATATATGATACACACAGACCGTGCATGGAACAAGGAACTCTTCTGGGATAATTAAATCCACTATAGTCCGAATAAGTAATGGTAAATGACAAATACCATACAAAAGAAAAACTATGGTATTTGTCATTTACCATTACTTATTCGGACTATAGTGGATTTAATTATCCCAGAAGAGTTCCTTGTTCCATGCACGGTCTGTGTGTATCATAAAAAACTCAGGGGGACCATTCTGAGTTCATTCCCATCTTGAAACGGACATGTTATGTGCCTTGAAAAGTGGACGCTCAATTCTGCCAGTTGAGGTTTAAGTTTTGGTTTTTGGTTAAAAATATAATAGTTACCCCTTTTTCTTTGATGTATTCAATCTGACGTGAAGGCAGCGAGTCTTTTGCTTATATTGAGGTTATAAATGTAGCAGGGCTAGGCTGCTTTAAACCCTAGATCCATGTCCCAAAGCTGGATCCTGTCTGCTTTGCAGATAGCTGCTGAGCGAAGCTATATTTTTGGGACCTCTTTGCGAGTGACCCGTTGCCCACGTCGGGCTAGCATCATGAAAAAGAAAAACTATGGTATTTGTCATTTACCATTACTTATTCGGACTATAGAGGATTTAATTATCCCAGAAGAGTTCCTTGTTCCATGCACGGTCTGTGTGTATCATAAAAAA
This sequence comes from Bathynomus jamesi, assembly GCA_023014485.1. Lineage (NCBI taxonomy): Eukaryota > Metazoa > Arthropoda > Malacostraca > Isopoda > Cirolanidae > Bathynomus > Bathynomus jamesi. Next base: position 456,231 of record JAJOZX010001831.1, on the reverse strand, counting down.
ATCGGGGGATCATTCTGAGTTCATTCCCATATATATATACATATATATATATATATACATATATATATAGAGAAGAGAGAGAGAGAGAGAGAGAGAGAGAGAGAGAGAGAGAGACACTGAGGAAAGAACTATAGACCAGTGTCATTGACGTCCCACCTCACCAAAATATTTGAAAGAATAGTTACAGAGAAAATTTATGATTTCTTGGAGACACTGGAGACATTCAACGAAAATCAGGACGGATTCCGATGAGGTAGATCATGCCTATCACAACTAATAGAACGCTACAACAATATCCTAGATGCGCTGGAAGGCAATGACAACTACGATGTCATATACACAGATTTTGCTAAAGCTTTCGATAAATGTGATCACGGTAGAATAGCACATAAATGAAAATGAAAATGAAAAGGTTTATGACAAATATTATTAATACAATGACAGTTCATACACTAAGGATAGAAATATATACAATTGATTAGAAATAATACTGCACTGTCGAAGTTAAGTGGAGCTACAGACAGACGTTTTCGTACCAAGAAGTCCATAGCTTAGAGGATAAATGGCAGGACTCATGGATAGCTTGGATGATCGGGTTCGTTGATTTTTTAATTCTTTGCATTAGACTGTGTTGAGCACGTCTTGTTACCTCCGGGAAGCTCGAGACATTGCGGGTAGCAAACATTTGCGAAGCTGAGCATCTCGGGGGTAATTTATGTAAGAGTCTAAAAGACCTGTTGTACAGCAAATTTAGGGTTCTCCCAGAACCTTTTTTATAATTCACCCAGAGTTGCTGACCGTATATATTACTGCAGAAAGTACGAAAGAGTGTCTTTAGCTTCACTTGTACAGAAACGAAAGTTCCTTATGGTCATATTCGCTTTAGCACACAGGCTTCGAGATTGTTTTCTTATATCCGAGTCATCACTCAAGGAGCTGGTAATAGTTTGACCCAAATACTTAAACTCTTGTACTTCCTCAATTACTTCACCATTCATTTTAAACCTTATATCAGCTGGCTGATTACAGCTTTTAGGATGAAATTGCATAACCTTAGTTATTGTAACATTAAAAAGAATATCATGTTTCTGCGAATACACTTCGCAGACATTTAGTAGCCGTTCCAGACCTTTAACAGAGGGACTTATTAACACCATATCATCGGCATAAACTAAGTTATTTATCCTTGTGTTATCTATACAACATCCCACTGTTGCCTCATTAAGTGAAGCAATTAATCGGTCAATATACACATTAAACAGCATAGGGGAGAGCAAGGAGCCTTGTCTCACCCCGCAAGAGGAGCCAAAACACTCGGATAGTACATTGCCCCACCTAACAGTGAAAGATTGGTGGGAATACCAAAATTTCAATAAATTTAATATGTACATGGGAACCTTCCTGTCTTCTAGTTTTGCAAATAAAATATTGTGGTTCACCCTATCATATGCCTTACTTATATCAAGGAAACAGCTATAAATGGTTGAATTACTGTCAATGTATTTAGATATTGTTTCTTTAAGTACATAGATACACAGGTCAGTTGAGTGGGACCTTTTAAAGCCAAACTGATTAGATGTCCATAGGTAATCATTTAATCGGAGTAACAAGAGTTTTTCTAGTAGTTTCGAGAAGCAGGAAGCGACAGCAATAGGCCTGTAATTATTGCTGGACAGAATGTCTCCGTACTTATTTTTGACCAGGGGCAAGATATATACCCTCATGAACTCTGCAGGGATATAGCTATGAACAGCATGGCTGATAGGAGCAATGATATATGCAGACATACTACGTCATTTGCATATTTTAAGTGCTCATTCGATAAGTCATCTACCCCTGACGCAGAACCAGTCTTTAACTCTTTAATTAACCTCTTTACTTCAGAAAATGATATCAAAATATTTTCCCTTGTCCCTCCCACAATTGTTTCGCTGCAATCTATCTTAAGATTATCCCTACTCACACTATTAAGAATGTTAGAGTAGTGGTTTTTCCACAGCTTTGCAATTTCATCCTCCCCCGACACCCCATCGATTGTCGGAAGGAGGACATTTTTGACACCCGTTTGATTCTTAACAAATTTCCAAAATTTGTTATTATCGTTATTTATGCGAGCTTCACAGGCTTTTGATGCTCGAATAGACTCTTCTTCCTGTTTACATCGCCTTATGGGCGCCTTATACTGACCCCGACTTCTACACATATTTATGTATACTGGTCCTAATCTGGGTCTACCATAAAAGCACCACAAATCATAGGCGTCTTTCGATTCCCTCTTCAGGGGGGCAATAAAATCATTCCATCCAGAAATAATCTTAGTATGATAGTTGTAAGATTTAATCAAGGGGCTTCCTGCTTCTCTTAACAGGGATATTATCTTACTGTAATACCTATCTATGAGTTTACAGTGAGAATCATTTGAGCACGGATTATTACAGCCAAGGTGCAAAATTTCTAAATTATTAAAGAGGTGACATGTTCTGTCTTTGTATTCTATTCTCTATATATTCTCTATATATGGGAATAACAGGCAAAGTGGGAAAATGGATCTACAACTTCCTCATAGAACGTCTACAGGTCATCAAAATTGAAGGTATACAGTAATGGCCCCACTCCTGTTCATTATCATGCAAACAGACATAGACAGCGGAGTAAACAACAACAGTATAGTAACATCCTTTGCGGACGATACAAAGATCAGCAGAAAAATCAGCGATGTAAATGAAGCAGAGGCCTTGCAGAGGGACACGAACAAAATATACAAATGGTCAGAAGACAACAACATGACATTTAACACCGAGAAATTTCAGCTTTTGGGATATGGTAGAAAAGAGGAACTTAGACTACATATTAGGCTCCAGATAGACACAAAATTCAGAAAAGCACGAAAGCGATCGATCTTGGGGTAATAATGACCGATGATGCGAAACTCGAAACACAAAATCAGATAGTGATAAATAAAGCAAAAAGAGTAGCGGGACAGGTACTAAGAACGTTCAAAAGAAGGGACAGGACAATAATGATTCCACTGCTAAAAACATTGATTATACCAAAACTTGAATACGGCTCAGTTTTGACGACCCCCATATAAAAAGGAAGAAAGTATGATAATAAACTAGAAGAAACGCAGAGACATTTCACAGTCATGATTGATGGCTGCAAAGAATTCAACTACTGGGAAAGACTACTAAACTAAATCTGTACTCCCTGGAAAGAAGAAGAGAGGTACACCATAACCTACATATGGAAAATAATCGAAAACTGGTACCAAACCTAAAACTAAACCCAATTACCATTCAAACAACACTGGAACATAGGAAAGGCAGAATGTATAGTGTTCCCAAATTAAAGGCCCAACAAGGGACCTCCTCAACACTGAAGGAAGTCTTCAAGAGAACACCTAGATGCCTGGCTCAGGACGGTACCAGATGAGCGGGTGTACCTGGCTATGTACGGTGGAGAGCGCAAGAAAGCAACTCGCTCCTCCATCAAGCCAGACCTAGAGGCGGGGGCCCCAGCTTGACCTTCGTGTGAAGAGAGACCAACGCACGGAACAGCAACAAGTGGTATATATATATACAGTATATATATGGATGGATAAAATGAGATAAAATAAAAATAAGAAACGGTTGTAGAACCTGATATTATATATGTATCCACGGTGAGAATGTGGAGTTGAAAGTTATAAAATTATAAAATTATTAAAACTTAAAGGCAGACATATATATATATATATATATATATATATATATATATATATATATATATATATATATATATAAAGTTTATGTCGCATTAAAATTTATGTCATATTAAAATCTTAAAACTAGAGGTTATAGAATTTGAAGGATTGGGAGAATAGCAAAATAATAAGATAATAAAGATTATAAAATTTTAAGTTCAGAAATTTTGGTATTATATAAACTTAAAATCAAAATTTAAGTTAAAATTGAAAATTATATAATTTTCAAACCTTAAGCTCAGCAATTACATAATTTGAAAGACTGCTAGGAATAAAAGATTTATAAGATCGTAAGGATTGTAAAATTATAAAAATTTTAAGATAAATTTACTTAACAGGTGAGTTATGCCGAAAACAATTCTATATGTAGGTGCTGCTGAAAGCTGTGGAAGTCATTTGAGTACGAATCGATATTCTTTGTCCTTCTTGCGTCTTACGGGCATGTATTATGCTGTCACGTATATAGTAGGAATAAATTCTTTTTTCTTTTTTAAGTTTTAATAGTTTGTCAAAAATTTATTTTCTGTAGTCATAGGGTGATTCATTAATATATACACTAGGTTTGATATTTATAACTGCACTTCTTATTTCTGATTTTCACAGCCTGTCGCGAGTCCTGAATAACCAATGCACACCCAAACGTTAGTGTAGTCGTTTTAACGAGTTTACCTAATCGTATTTTTGGATTTTATTTCGCCCAGTAATGAACGTGGTGTTCGTTTCCTTTACTCATTAAATCGAAGACACATTCATCTGAAAATTTGATCCTTCCAAGGAAATCTGGATCACTGTTGAACTTTTGTCTCATTGTTTCGGCAAACTGCAGACCATCTATCATTCTATCAGAACCATCGTCGGATATGAACTGAGAGTAAATGGGTTTATAATCGTGGTAACCCTGTGATTTCAATATTCTTACTACTGAAAATTTGGAAATATTCAATTCCTGTGTGATTTTTATTGTTGAAGTTGTTGAATCGACTTGAAAACTGGCCAGGACATTTTGTTGTTGTTTTCTCCTGTCACCGTTACTGACCTTCCACTTCTCGGACGATCTTTTACCAGGCACTCTGTTTTCAAAAGTTTGAGCTTCCATTATGGAAGAGTGGTTGCATTTGGTGGTGGTTTATTATGTTTTTCTTGAAATAAACGCAAACTTTCCTCACAATTATTATAAGAAATAGCCGACGATACAAGATATACTCTTTCTTTATTGCTGTATTCCATCCTTACTGACATGGCGGTGACTGGGCCTAGGACCTAGAGCCTTCCTGTTCTAGCCTCGGGTCATTCCTGGCTTTGTATAGTTGCTTTGAAAAGCATCGCATACACTGCAGTGATATCACTGGAATTTATTTAAGTTTTTACAAATTATTTGTATGTATAAAATTTTTAAAAACTTTTCGTCTACCCTGTACTTTTCTCCGACACGAAACTGCATTTTCATGTTTTTTTATGCAGGAAGGAGGGGCCAAATGCCCGCAAAAGCGCCCCTTCCATAGTAGAAGAAGAAGAAGAAGAAGAGCCAAAATCAAGGTCCGGGTTTTTCGAGATGCCGAGAGAGTCTGCGTTTGAAAGATGGGAGGTCATAGACAGGAGGAAAGATGGATTGGGGAAAATTATTCCAGAGTTGACCGCTTGAGTAGATGAAAGACTGAAAATACCGATTAACACTTACATTAAATAGTTGGACAGAAAAGGAATGAGAAAGTGTAGAAAGTCTGGTACTGCTTGCTCTTCTTAAAGGAGGAGGCATGCAGTTCGAGAGTTCAGAAGAGCAATGTCCGTTATGATAGCGATAGTAGAGAGAGAGTGAGGCAACATTGCGGTAAAGAGAAAGAGATTGAAGACAGTCAGTAAGAGGCGGGGAATTGATGAGACGAAAAGCCTTTGATTCCACCCGGTCAAGTACAGCTGTGTGGGTTGAATCACCCCACACATGAGAAGCATACTCCATAGAGGGGTGAACAAGACCCATGTACGGAGACACCAACTGAGTAGGGTTGAAGGAACCGCGGAGGCGGTACAGCACACGTAACCTCTTAGAAGCCGTTTTAGAAAGAGAGTATATGTGATCTTTCCAGGAAAGATCACAAGAAAAGGAAACGCCAAGAATGTTAAGAGAAGAGGAAGGATTCAGCGTGTGTTGTTGAAGGTAAGGGGATAGTTGTGTAGAAGATTGTGACGAGTAGATAAATGGAGGAACTGAGTTTTTGAGGCATTGAAAGCCACGAGGTTTTTCTCTGTCACAATCAGATATAGCAGAAAGATCAGAAGTCACGTGTCCCATAGCCATTCTACGCGAATCATGAAGTGACTGCTGTGAGGGACGCTTTGGGAAGCGGGTGGAGAAGTGAAGAATGGAATCATCGGCATAGGAGTGAATAGGACAGGAAGTGCGAATTAAAAGATCATTAATAAATAAAAGGAAAAGAGTGCGTGACAGGACAGAAGCACAGATAGAAGGCTAGAAATAGAAGGAGGGCAGTTTGGAAATTAAAGATTTGTACCACACTCTATCAAAATCTTTTGATATTTCTAGCGCAATAGCAAAAGTTTCACCGAAATCCCGAAAGTAGGATGACCAAAAGTCAGAAAAATATGCAAGAACATCGCCAGTAGAGCGTCCCTTGCGGAATCCATATGGACGATCTGAAAGAAGATTGTGAGGAAAAAGATGTTTAAGAATCTTCTTATTAAGGATAGATTCAAAAACTTTGGAAAGACAAGAAATCAAAGCAATTGGACGATGGTTGGAGGGTTGAGAGCGGTCACTCTTCTTTGGGACAGGCTGAATGAAAGCGAACTTGGATCAGGCAGGAAAAGTACCAGATGAGAGACAAAGACGAAAGAGTTTGCCTAGGCAGGGTGTCAGCATAGAGGCACAGTTCTTAAGAACAACAGGAGGAACACCATCAGGACCATACGCCTTCCTAGAGCTGAGCCCAGATAGGGCAGAAAAAACATCTTTAGAAGTGATTCTAATTTCAGACATAATAAAGTCAGAGGGGGAGGAGATGAAGGAACAGCACCGGAATCGTCCAGGATTGAAGTGTAAGCGAAAGTTTGAGCGAAGAGTTCAGCTTTGTCAGGAAAAGAGACGGTAACTGTGTCGTCGGAATGGAAAAGAGGAGTGAAAGAAGAGGAAGTAAAGTTGTTGAAAAGGTTCTTAGCTTTATGTCAGAAGGAGCAAGAAGAATTGGAATTGGATAGATTTTCACATTTTTGTCGGATGAAGGAATTTTTGGCGAGTCGAAGAACAGATTTTGCATGATTCCGGCCAGAAATATAAGCTGAGTAAGAGTCGGGAGTTGGATGGTGACGGTACCTTCTGAAAACTTCCTCTCTGTTGCGTTTAGCATTAGAACAAGTAAAGTTAAACCAAGGGTTTTTCGCGTTAGTAGTAGTAATAGAATATGGAATGTACTTCTCCATTCCCGAGAGAATCACCTCTGTGATGCGCTGAGCACACTCAGAAGGGCCCGGCCACGGAAGCAGTAATCATTCCATGGAAAATCACAGAAGTACTGCCCTAGGGCCAAAGGCGCCTCCTCCTGGGAGGATCCAAAGGTCGAATTGGAGCGATAGGACAGGAAACAGATTGCATATCCTTACATATTTCGTCCAGCGCTTCCGAGTAGTCGAGTCGCAAACAGGGTGCGCCTCGATCCTAAGACGCATGACTCACCACCAGGTCAGCGTCACGAACTGAAGCAAGCAAGCCTCCTCGCTGCATCACCAAGAAACACCTGCACGTACAGTAACAAAGAAAGATGGAACTACCGCTAGCCCGTATCCTTAACGCTCAATACGACGTAACTTTTTCGAAATCAGTGAGAGTGTTTAGACGCAGCAGTGGTGCGACTAATTATCTGGTCGAAATAAATTATAATCGTGTAGACTGCCCCAAACGTAAGGTTATTTATTAGAATGTTGACGATATATCGAAATTCTTTGTGTTGGTTGAGAAATGTTCGGCTGAGAATTATAAAGTGCCAGCTTCCGCGAGTGCAAAAAGAGTAGCGATTAGTAACATCCCCTCGTATTGTATTATTTGTACGTTAACGATCAGTCGCAATACGAATCAACCTTGCGTTCAAACACGATTGTTATGGAAAACTAATCTAAAAATCTCCAATAAAAACAATGGTAATAACGGATTAGTGCATACTTGCTGACGATTCATCCTCGATAGACTGTTTGAAGTAGCCGCCTTCCTCAACCTAAAACCATTATTAAATGAGCGAGATGATGATATACGTTATTTTGACACTGTTATCGAGCATGCCTATACATTTTTAATTAACGATTTTATGAAGTGTAGAGAAGAAAAAGGTGAGAACGGATTAGAGCTTAGGTAATATTTAGAAGACACAACTCCCGAAAACTATCACTCGCTTTGGGACGCTAGTCTAGAGCGTTACAAACCATGCTTCGCCTTCACCGTTCACTCGCAGGAACTCTTTCTTTATATACGTTGTGTAACTGTCGCTATGATTTAAAAGACTTCGTCACACATCGCTATGAGTTCTGAACGGTTTTCAATTGAAAAAAACTGGTGAAAAGAGAATAAACGCACACTTAATACGTGTTGTGTATACATTAACTTTTCATAATATTGCAATAACCGATCGTGTACTCGAGCAGGCTTTTGAAGCTATATGTTAAAAAAATAACAATTATGAAAATGTTATGCCCAATTGTAAAGTAGAAACGAAAATAATCCTAAATAACCTTAAGGCACTGTATAGCGAGTATAGAATACCTCATGCATTGAATGGGGTATTATTTCTAAAATGAATTGATTGGAGCTGGCCAGCATAGTAGAATTGGGTCAGCGTGCTGCATTGCATCAGGTGGCCTCTAAATTTTATATCCTTTTAATTTTTTTTACTCTTTATCAAAAACCATGAACGGATAAAGGTCTTGTCACGTGTTAAAATTTTCTTCTACTGGAATTTCCTTTTTTTCTACCTTTTTCCTCTCATCTCCCTCGCCCCTTTTCCTCTCTCTCCCCATCCCCTCCCCTCAAATGAACCCACACTACTGTTTCATGTGAGACATCTGAAAATAATTAATTTCAAGTGTGTATATATATATATATATATATATATGTTAAACACAGACCGTGCATGGAACAAGGAACTCTTCTGGGAAAATTAAATCCACTATAGTCCGGACTATAGTGGATTTAATTTTCCCAGAAGAGTTCCTTGTTCCATGCACGGTCTGTGTTTAACATATAAGTTTCTCAGGGGACCATTCTGAGTTTGTGTATATATATATATATATATATATATCATTGCTCTTATCAGCCATGCTTGCTCATAGCTATATCCCTGCAGAGTTCATGAGGGTATAATTTATATCTTGCCCCTGGTCAAAAATAAGTATTCTGTCCAGCAATAACTACAGGCCTATTTCTGTCGCTTCCTGCTTCTCGAAACTACTAGAAAAACTCTTGTTACTCCGATTAAATGATTACCTGTGGACATCTCCTAATCAGTTTGGTTTTAAAAGGTCCCACTCAACTGACCTGTGTATCTATGTACTTAAAGAAACAATATCTAAATACAGTGACAGTAATTCAACTATTTATAGCTGTTTCCTAGATATTAAGGCATATGATAGAGTGAACCACAATATTTTATTTAAAAAACTAGAAGAGAGGAAGGTTCCCATGTACATATTAAATTTATTGAAATTTTGGTATTCCCACCAATCTTTTACCGTTAGGTGGGTCGTTGTACTATCCGAATGTTTTGGCTCCTCTTGCGGGGTGAGACAAGGCTCCTTGCTCTCCCCTATGCTGTTTAATGTGTATTTTGACAGATTAATTGCTTCACTTAATGAGGCAACAGTGGGATGTTGTATAGATAACACACGGATAAATAACTTAGTTTATGCCGATAATATGGTGTTAATAAGTCCCTCTGTTAAAGGTCTGGATCGGCTACTAAAGTCTGCGAAGTATATTCGCAAGAACATGATATTCTTTTTAATGTTACAAAAACTAACGTTATGCAATTTCATCCTAAAAGCTGTAATCAGCCAGCTGATATTAGGTTTAAAATGAGTGATGACTCAGATATAAGAAAACAATCTCGAAGCCTTTGTGCTAAAGCAAATATGACTATAAGGAACTTTCGGTTCTGTACAAGTGAAGCTAAAGACACTCTCTTTCGTACTTTCTGCAGTAATATATACGGACAGCAACTCTGGGTGAATTATAAAAAAGTTCTGGCAGAACCCTAAATTTGCTGGACAACAGGTCTTTTAGACTCTTACATAAATTACCCCCGAGATGCTCAGCTTCGCAAATGTTTGCTACTCGTAATGTCCCGAGCTTCCCGGAGGTAACAAGACGTGCTCAATACAGTTTAATGCAACGAATTAAAAAATCAACCAAGTCGATTATCCAAGCTATCCATGAATCCTGCCGTTTATCCTCTAAGCTGTGGAATTCTTGGTACGAAAATGTCTGTCTGTAGCTCCACTTAACTCCGACATTACTGTATTATTTGTAATCAACTGTGTATATATTTCTATCCTTAGTATGTGAACTGTCATTGTATTAATAATATTGTCATATGGACTATAGTCTGCTCGGCCTTGGCCCCTCCTTCCTACATAACTACATATATATATATATATATATATATATATATATATATATATAGTGGGCCAGCCACCTTACAGAAGCAGTATTGAGGATGCCAAACAAGATGTGGGTGGATGCCACTCTCAATTTTGGGTTTGAAGGTCCCATACAAGGTTACAAAAGTCAAATTCTGAAAAATTTCGAATTTTTGCATTTCCGTGGTGGCTCTATGTAACAACGTGTTTAAAGGTATATCATTAGCACATAAAGCATATTTTTGTGATTTTATGGATAATAATTGAATGTAACTGACTCTGGATGTCTATATTTCCATTAAAATACATTTAGCATGCTGGGTGAGGTGCGCATGTGCCTACTACTACCATAGTACAAGTAATAGCATACTTTCACATGTTGAATACTTTCAATGCACTGGCTGGCCAGACATTGGTTTGGTAAATGCAATTAAAAGAATGCAGACAGTGCCAGCTGGTAAAATAATAATAATAATACTGCTAAAGGATAGGTATGTTTCGAATTGTTTCAATATATCTGTGGCTACTACATACTGCCATCTTTGCAGATAGGGAGCTCATCAGCAATGGACCCTGTAGCTGTCATCAAGCGCAAGAGGAAACGTCAGGATGTCAGTGAGGATTGTTGCTTCTTCTGCCAAAGCAGCGCTGGTGACCTGCGCAAAGCATCGGCAGAAGGAAAAGCAAGAACTATGACTGTGAGCGATGAGAGAAAGAGCCTGGGGGATACCTACTATCTTGATGTTTTACAAAGACTGAAAAGTCATTTCAACGATGATTTCAATGCATTGGAACTCAAGTGGCATAAATCATGCCACTCTTTATTCACCTCTGAAGGCAAAGTCAAAAGGCTGCGAAGTCAGCAGCAGACCATGGGTGCATCGGCGACCACAAAAAGTGCAGGCTCTCAGGGTTTCCCCCAAAGCGTAGACGTTCATCACCAGTGACTGACTGGACCCTCTGCATGTTTTGCCAAAAGAAGACCACAAAGAAATTGCACAGGGTGGAGACAATGGAGAAGTCAGATGACTTGATCCAGCGTGCCAAACACGACCCTGTCATGAGCATACCGTTGTCAGCTGTGAGTGATGTGATTGCAGCTGAAGGCTGCTATCATCTGGCATGTTTGGTGACATTTGAGAGACGTACTAGAAAACAAGCGGTGTCAGAGGAGCAGTAAAGGCCTGAAATGAGTACATGACGAAGCTATGCAAAGACTTGACAGTAGACCTGTCTCGTGGTCACGTATACGACATGGGAGACATCTGGGACAGATTCGAGAGGAGTGACACCGGCATCACCTTGAAATATTCCAGAGAACAACGTTCTACGAAGATAGGCTGCTTGGATCAAACGCCAGCTATATATGCCCATTGTCAAGGGGCCCGCTGCTGATTTACCCTGGAGAGGGCTCAGATTTCATCATCTCCAAAGCACTGGCTAAGTCTTGTGAACAAGGTCCTGTCACCTCTGAGTCAGAGTCTACTGAAGATGAAGATGCTGATGTCCGCATGTGTGCCACTAGCAGCATATTCCAAGATATGGTACACGTGGCTCTGAAGGTTCGACAAGATCTTCTTGAAACTCCTGGATACTCCGAGACATGGCAAGGTCTTGATCAGGAACATGTTGATCGCGTCATACCCGACAGTCTGTACCTGTTTCTACGATTACTCTTTGGGGGAATGGATGCTGTGGATGAGGGAAGTGAAGAGGACCAGAAAGTGAAGCAGAGTGTGTGTAGCATTGCCCAGGACATAGTCTATGCAGTCTCCAACCGACGAAAGTTGACACCAAAGCATGTAGGTAGCCTTGGGTCTTACTCTGCATCAAGCCACCCGCTCAGAAGCACTCCTAGATCTGTTCCACGCGGCAAATCACACTATTGGTATCGACATTGTAAGAAGGATAGACACTACCATCGCTCAGAACATCCTAGAGAGGTATGCTGAGAATGGATGTGTCTACATCCCTGACACCATCGTACAAAGGAGAGAATAATTCACTGCTCTTGTGAAAATATAGATGTCTTGGAGTCAACCTTAAACGGGAAGAACACCTTCCACAGCACTCAACTGATGGTATGGTGGCAGAGAGGCCCCCCTCCACAGCAGAGTCATGCCAAAAGGGTGGCAAGACCAAGAGATCGAAATCTATCAAACCTGATGACCTACAGGAGTTCCAAAGGCTGGACCAGGCTACCCTCCCATCTGGCAAGAGGCCATCTCCTCCTGGCTACGACACTGTCATAGACGACTTGTCACATGAACCTGAGAGGGACCGGGCACGTGCCAAGGACTTGGCCTGGGTGGTGTCACGTATCCATGATGAAGCGATGTCCGTTCCAAGCTGGGGAGCATTCAATCAATCTGTCAGCACTGCGGATCCACTAGTAACGACCGCCGGGATGTTGCTAATCCTGCAGGCACCAGCAGATGACAATGGCACCATGACCACCATCATCAATCGCTTCATGGCCATTTCTGAGTATGTCAGCCAGAAATACACCATCATCACTGCTGATTAGGGCGGAGTGAAAAACTCATTTTTCGAATTTTCAAATTGGCTAGTGTGGAAAATGTGTGGAGTAGTGAGGAAATAAGCTGGTATAAATTTAAAATCATACATTAATATCTTCAGGTGCCACAATGACCTTCAATATTGAAAAAAATTGAAAAAAGCAGATTTTAACCAATAATTACAGAAGAGTCCACGATGCACAATAGACAAGAATTTATTCACACTTGTATAAAAATAGCTCAGTCAACCTTTAAAAAAAGTTTCTATTCTCTAAAAACAGTTTTCTATAGTCAGCTCACTCAGCTGTCACGTGAGTACCTCGGGTCAGTGTAGCTGTCGCTCTCGTAGCGGGTGGGTGTTCTGTTGTTGGCGTTACTCAGATAGTCTAAACTATATTTCTTATATATTTTGCATTTCTGTATTGTGTTGCCCTAAGTTTGCCATGTACTATTAACTGAAATTAACGTATAATTGATATTAGCTCTTTCTTTTTCAGATTTGTATACTTTCAAAATGTCTCGAGTTTGTGCAAAATCAACCAGGGCCTCAACTGAGTGCCCCATGTTTGGTATGGGGGAAGATTTGTGGCACAGGAATCTTCCTACATACGAAGGAGTTTTTAAATATTACTTGTTTGTAAGAAACGATTTGAAACAGAATACTAATAAAGATCCTTCAATATCTCAAATATTAGAACAAGTTGTTGATAAATTGAAAACAATTTGGGAAAGTGCTTCCGTCCCAATTCTGTCAGACAGGCGAATTGAAACAATGTTCAGAAGCTACCACGAAAAGTATCGTGTCATTATGAAGCCATACCAAAGCAGAAAAAATTCTGAAGCTTACAAAGCAAAGATTGATATGTTCAAAAAAGAAGCACACACGAAACTTTTTGACATTGCAGCGTGCAAGTGCAAAGTACTAACACAATGTTCTTGTCCCAAAGAAAAAACGGTTCCAAAGGAAGAAGTGACGTTCCTCTTAGATCAAAGGAGTGAAAGAAAACTGTTTATTGATAGAGTAGATATTACACTCTCAAAGAAAAAAAGCATCTACTTGCTAAGAAAGCAAAAAGAAGCTGTGAGGCTCACCAAAAAATCTTCACAGGAGAAATTGCAGGATACAAATGTTGAATTATCATCATCGACATCAAATAGTGAAAGTGAATCTGGCGAAATATCAGACGATACATTTCCAGAGCCAGTTAGCTCGAAGAGAAAGCTCGAACAACCTGAAGAACAATTATTCAAGAAAAGGAAAACTACAAATCTACCTTCAGTGGCTACTGCTTGTGACAGGACTGCAGTTTCAGATCGAGCTGCAGCATTCATTGTTAGTGCAGTATTGCAAGATATTGGAGAAGTTTCTATTGACAATACATCTGAAGTAGTGGATAGGAGTAAAATCAGAAGAGAAAGACAAAAGAAGAGATCAGAAATTATGAAAGATCAAAATCAGGTCCCAATCAGAGGAATCTATTTTGATGGTCGAAAAGATTCTACACTCTTCCAAGAAAAAAAAGAGTCCAAAGTATATCAGAAGAAGGTAACAGAAGAACATATCACTTTAGTGAGAGAACCTGGTTCAGATTATTTGGGCCATTATTCTGTGAATTCTGGATCAGCTGAAGAAATATGTAAAGGAATGTTTGAGTATATTGGAAATAATGACATGAACCTGGAAAATCTTGTTGCCATTGGATGCGATGGTGCAGCAGTCAACACTGGAGAAAAGGGAGGCGTTATAAGCATCCATCGCATTCTTCAGGCTCACAAATGGCATCCATACAAACTTCAGATCCTACAGAAATTAAGCGAAGATGATCCCGACCGGCGGATGGAATTTTGTGAATCGGCTACGGAACAATACGTATTGAGCACGTTATATATATATAGATAAATAGATAAATAGATAGCTGTTACACACAGACCTTGCATGGAGCAAGGAACTCTTCTGGAAAAATTAAATCCACTATAGTCCGAATAAGTAATTACTTATTTGGACTATAGTGGATTTAATTTCACCAAGAGAGTTCCTTGTTCCATGCACGGTCTGCGTATAACATAAAAGTTTCTCAGGTAACCATTCAGAGTTGTATATATACACATATGTATATGTATTATTTTTTAAGCCAAACGAAATTCATTTTTAAATAAAATCATTTATGTGGTTTAATTTTAATAAAATTGAGCCTGTAAATTTTTAGCACGTTTTGTTTGTCATAAAACCAAACAAATTCTTTGTTTAAATGAAATATAGTTTTATGAGTGTAGAAGAATACAACTACACGTCCTGGAACCGTTGTCATCTTTATATTGACAAAAGTATTAATCGCGCGTGTAAAGATAAATGCGGCATTATTATCGTAAACCCACAGTTTTAACATATTAATTAGAAATCCTGTATTTTTATAAGTTGAACACTAAAGTAAAAAGTTTCCTATATTGTACTTTATATATCACTTTATACTGTATATAGTACTTTATATACGAGGGGCGGTCAGAAAATAAGTTTACACGGCGTATAATTTCGTAACTAAAGGACATACATTGATTATGTTTGCATCAGATGAATTCCTTAATCATTGTTGGCAGCAATGCACGTCGATTCGGCTGCCATCTACCGTACATTGGTTATATGAGTCAGTTCAACATGGCGGCTCGACTGGAACAGTGCCCTGCCCTACGGAGCAGTCCAGGACTTTTACGTTTAATGGCCGCTCTTCTCTTAAACGTTCCAGTATCGAACAATATGCAGCTGCATTGATTGTTGTGCCTTTTTTGCATGAAGTCTGCGAGCAAAACGCCCTTGTGGTCCCAAAACACGGTAACCATCACTTTGCCAGCGGACCTCACAATCTTGAACTTCTTTGGTCGCGGGGACCCAAGGTGTTTCCATTCCATGCTGTCACGTTTTGTTTCCGGAGTACGGTGATGAACCCATGTTTCCGAGACATGGGTTCATCACCGTACCGTACCGTACCCGGGATTATCCAATTGACGGTCGGATATGCTAACCACTGCACCAAAGTCCCCGATCAGTCACAACTCGTAATTCTCCTACATACGAGCGGAATCAAATGCCCTAAGGGGGCACCTTCTCATGCCGTACATATATACATTTTAACTGCAAACAACACACAGTATAATTAATGTAAAGAACGACGCTTGTGTAGAAGAAATGTCCGCACAAGCTCGTATGTAGGAGAATTACGAGTTGTGACTGATCGGGAACCTTGGTGCAGTGGTTAGCATATCCGACCGGCAATTGGATGATCCCGGGTTCGATTCCTGGGAGGTGGCTCATTTTTCATTTGCTCGTTCTCTCTCCCCATCTTGTGCGGACGTTTCTTCTACACAAGCGTCGTTCTTTACATTAATTATACTGTGTGTTGTTTGCAGTTATATATATATATATATATATATATATATATATAATAAAAAACATATATATATATATATATATATATATATAAAAACATATATATATATATATGTGTGTGTGTGTGTACATTTTAACTGCAAACAACACACAGTATAATTAATGTAAAGAACGACACTTGTGTAGAAGAACGTTCCGCACAAGATGAGGAGGGAGAACGAACAAATGAAAAATGAGGTAACCACCCGGGAATTGAACCCGGGATCTTCCGATTGCCGGTCAGATATGCTATCCACTACACCTTGGGCCTCGATTAATCAGAAGTCGTAATTCTCCTACATACGAGCAGAAACCAATGCCCTGAGGGGGCACCTACGCATGCCGTACATATATATACATTTTAACTGCAAACAACACACAGTATAATTAATGTTCGTTCTCCCTCCTCATCTTGTGCGGAACGTTCTTCTACACAAGCGTCGTTCTTTACATTAATTATACTGTGTGTTGTGAAATGCCTCTGAGTTTCTTCTAGTTTATTAGTTTTCTTCTATTTTATATGGGGACGTCAAGAGTAAGCAGTATTCAAGTTTTGGTATAATCAGTGTTTTCAACAGTGGAATCATTACTGTCCTGTCTCTTCTTTTGAACGTTCTTATTACCTGTCCCGCGACTCGGTTTGCTTTATTTATCGCTATTTGACTTTGTGTTTCGAATTTCGCATCATCGATCATTATAACCCCCAAATCTATCGCTTTCGGGCTTCTCTGAATTTTCTGTCTATCTGAAGCATAATATGCAGTCTGTTTAAGTTCCTCATTTCTACCATATCTCAAGAGCTGAAATTTCTCGGTGTTAAATGTCATATTATTTTTTCTGACCATTTGTATATTTTTTCGTGTTCCTCTGTAAGGCCTCCACTTCATTTGCATCGCTGATTTTTCTGCTGATCTTTGTATTGTCCGCAAAGGATGTTACTAGAGTGTTGCTGTTTACTCCACTGTCTATGTCTGTTAGCATGATAATGAACAGGAGTGGGGCCATTACTGTACCTTGTGGTACTGAGCTGCGTACTTCCGATTCTGATAATGATATACCTTGAATTTTGATGACTGTAGACGTTTTCTGAGGAAGTTGTAGATCCATTTTCCCACTTTGCCTGTTATTCCCATATATTTCATTTTATGTGCTATTATACCATGATCACATTTGTCGAATCAGTGTATTTGACATCGTAGTTGTCATTGCCTTCCAGTGCATCTAGGATATTGTTATAGTGCTCTATAAGTTGTGATAGACATGATCTTCCTGATGGAAATCTGTGCTGATTTTCGTTGAATCCTTCCAGTGTCTCCAAGAAATCATAGGGTTTTTCTTTCTAACTATTCTTTCAAATACTTTGGTGAGGTGGGACGTCAATGACACTGGTCTATAGTTCTTTGCTTGAGACCTATCCCCTCATACTGTATATATATATATATATATATATATATATATATATATATATATACACACAAACTCAGAATGGCCCCCTGAGAAACTTATATGTTAAACACAGACCGTGCATGGAACAAGGAACTCTTCTGGGAAAATTAAATCCACTATAGTCCGAATAAGTAATGGTAAATGACAAATACCATAGTTTTTCTTTTTCATGATGCTAGCCCGACGTGGGCAACGGGTCTCTCGCTATATTTATGGGACCTCTTTGCGAGAGACCCGTTGCCCACGTCGGGCTAGCATCATGAAAAGAAAAACTATGGTATTTGTCATTTACCATTACTTATTCGGACTATAGTGGATTTAATTGCCCCTTGGGGCATTGGTTTCTGCGAGTATGTAGAGGAATTACGGCATTTGGAAGAGTGAAGACCATGGTGTAGTGGTATCGCGTCTGACCGGCAATCGGAAGATCCCGGGTTCGATTCCCAGGTGGTACTTCATTTTTTCATTTGTTGTTTTCTCTTTCTCGTCTTGCGCGGAATATCTCCTATACAAGCGTCGTTCTTTACGTTATTTATACTGCGTGTTCTTTGCAGTTGAATGTATATATATATATATATATATATATATATATAATACATATATATATGTAATACGCCTCTCCCCAAGTTCGGGCAAAGTCAGGATGTTACTCGAGAGAGGGTATTACTCTAGCACTCCTAGATGCAGAAATAGTTCACCTCTTCTTATTCCCACAATCGCGGAGTACTGTGTAGGCCCGTGATTTTCCTTGTAGTTATCAAAGTCCAAAGAGTAGAAAATAACACAACAGCTTATACGTTTTTTAATTTGAATATAGGCGAGATAAATTTAATTGGATATAGTGAATCAAATGTTTCTTTTACACAGAACAGAGTTAATGATAATAATAATAATAATAATAATAATAATAATAATAATAAAAGTTTCATAATTATGATATAGTTACTTTTTCATTATAAGATCTGAAATAAGCCAGAGACCCCTCTAAGACACTCTTGTCCGTTCTGAGTCTCCAAGCTTGTATGAATCAATTGCTAAGCTACTGTCCTTTCTCTATACAGTCAGACTTAAATTGGAACCCATTAATCTTCCATTTTCCAAAAGCAATTCCCCTTAACGGACGAAAACACGCCATTTCAGCCCGGAGATCCTTCTCCTAGAGATCTGCCTTAAAGGCGCTGATCCCCTTCTTATATAGTCAAAGGAACGGAACCTGGCTACGCCATCACGCAAGCGGTTGACGTCACCTGAGAACATTGTAGAACCGAGCTTCTCAACAACTGTTTTTCCCAAGTGAAATCAAAGAAACCGTCTGCGTCACTGTGTGTGAATTCCGTTCGGAAGGAAATGAGTCATACATAGCTTGGGAATTATTGAATGAATGAAATTACATAAACATAATGGTCATGAGGGCGCGGCTTTACTTCGATTATAAATTATAACATGTATAACATATTATATATATAATATATATATATTAAGGTAGGTTGATTTTGGAACTGTGATCTTGGACTAGTCTAGATAGAAAGGTATTAATGTATAAAAAACGTTGCACCAACTCATATTTGTGAAAATGATTGTATTTTTTGAGGATTGTTAATTATTTTTAAGTTGTAAAATTGCCAAATTTTACGCGTAAAATCGCGCGCGCGGCATTCGCGCAATGTAAACAAACAAAATATCGGACCTTATTTCATCAAAATAATCAATTAAAATTCGGCTTTTTTAACAAAACGATGCTTGAAACTTATTGTAAATGCATTATAGATGTTTATTAGTGTATTATTTTGTATTTTTTAATGATATTTACCTATAAAATGTGTATTAAATTAAGTTATTTTATGATGCGTTCATTTAATTGTGTTTATTTTCAGATATTTCATAAAAATGGGTAAAAAACGGAAGTCTGCAGTGTTAACTCGAAGTGATAGTGCCAAAAAATTCAGTGGCCAGCCTTCCCCTTTGGATAAAACAGAGCCTCCTACCCTCCGCCAAGTTATTCAGTACAGTTATTTCCTCCAAAACAGCCACCCGGACTTGAAAGACTATGATATTGCTAAAATGATAGCAAAGGATGTGATTGAGATCTGGCAGGCAGTGAACCCGCGGCTGCCCCTGTATGAGGAATATTATGTAGTGAAATTGGTGGATAAAGTGTGCTTCAAGAAAGCAAAAGAGATAAACAGGAAATCTCTTTCTACAGTCCAGGAGCAGAATCTGGAGGAAAAGCTGGATAAACTTTTTGAGCACCTGTAAGCTACCTGTTCGTCCCTGTGATGACAATGCTGTGAAGTGCAAGAAAGAAAATTGTCAAACACAGCACATAATCTGCACTTGTCCTCCCAGTAAGAAGGTAATGCTATTATTTTTTTAACTTTTAACTGGCCTAACTTAGTGCGATTAGGTGCCTTTTAAATGGAAGGAAATTCAATGCTTGTAATTGAAAAATATCCGCATTTTCCTCCTGTAATCTTCCTTTCCCCCCCTGGTAATAGAAATTAATAATCAATTTTTTTTCAGGATTTTATCTCTTATTTTAGATCCGCTATTTAATATACTTTAATATTTCAGGTTCCAGTAGAGGAGAGGGAATACTTGAGAGATCAGAGGGCCAAAATAGGACCCAAGGGCTCTTTCCAGCTGGGATCTGTGGATAAAGCTGCTGTGAAGAGAGACCAGAGGGCTGCAGCTGAAGCAGAAAGATTACAGAGCCAGATTCAACAGCAGCAGGAAGTGGATTTGGCCACTTTTGCCTCCACACCTTCACAAGATATTTCTTTTGAATCCAGCTCAGGAGAATCAGGAGAGGTAATATATTTTTTTTCTTATATCTTATCCCATTTTTACCCAAATTTATCCCTACTTTTTGTCCCTATTTCCCCCCTTTTTTCCCCCATTTTCGCTTTAGTAATTTATTCTTTTTTTCGCCCATTTTCGCCGACTTTTTACCTGAATTTTTACCCATTTTTCCCCCTATTTTCCCACTTTTTCCCCCATTTTCGTTTAAGTAATTTATTCTTATTTCCGCCCATTTTCGTCGATTTTTACCCATATTTTTCCCTACTTTTTCCCCTATTTTCCCCCATTTTCGCTTTAGTAATTTATTTTTTATTTTCATTTCAGCCATCTGGTGGTGAAGCTGAAGAGTTCAAGCCAAGGAGGCACCCAAGTGGAGGTTACAGCTTTTTGAAAACCCCCAGATATGCCATGGAACTGATCAGGGGTGATGTTTCTTCCAATCTTGGGGCAAGTCTTGCTAATGCCTTCCTCCTGGACTTACAAGCTATGGACCTGCTTAAGCCTGGCCTTGATGTGAAACAGATAATAGTTGATAAATCGAAAATGGACAGGGAAAAAGCTAGAATGAAAGTGAAAAGTGATGAAAAGCACAATGAGGGTCTGGAAAAGTTAGTCTGTATTGGGGTTGATGGGAAAGTTGACAAGGACACTTTGCTGTACAGAGAAGTTAAGGATGAAAATGGGGAGACTAAGCTGAAGAAAGGAAAGGGACAAGAGCACCATTTGACTTTCACAAAGGAGCCGGGAACTGAAAGTGGAACATATCTTACTCACAGAGTCATCCCAATTAAAGGTGCGACTGGAGTTCTTCTTGGTGAAGAAGTTGCTAGTGTCTTGGAGGAGTTTAACAGTGTTCATACCCTGAAAGCTGTCCTCCTTGACAACACAAATACAAACACTGGCTGGGAGGGAGGCCTTGTAACAGCTCTGGAAAATAAAATTGAGCGGAAATTGCACACCATTGGCTGTTCACTCCATCAGAATGAGCTTCCTTTCAGAGCTGTTTTCAAGCATCTTGATGGCAGTACCAAAAGTCCCACTGCTTTCACTGGTCCGCTGGGAAAACTCTGTGAAATTGACTACCAAGATCTGCCACAAGTGGAATTCACCAAACTCAGTGGCCCCCTGGATGACATGGAATTTGCTGAGGAGACACTGAATGATCTCAGTAGCGACCAGAGGCTTCTTTTGGAGTATGTGCTTGGAATTTCCAGGGGCAAAGTCAACCCAAGATTTGCTGCCTGGAAAATTGGACCATTAAACCATGCAAGATGGTTGACTTTGGCAATTAGATTGATGTGTCTGTGGACCAGAGGTGCTTACCCTCCAGAACTACAGGATAAGCTTTACCAGGCCATCAAGTTCATTGTGGAAGTGTATGCAGTCAGTTGGTTTGAGATCAAAAGGGACAGCAAGTTCCACAATCAGCAGCTGTACATCTTCAACATGATCCAGAGGATCAAGCAGCAGTCTGAAGAAATCCAGGGTGTTGCTTTCAAGAACCTGAAGTACAATGCTTTTGCCTTGCTGCCCGAGAATGTGCTGTACTCCATGATGAAGTCTGATGACTTGGAAGTGAGAGAAGCTGCTCTCAAGAAAATTCTGTCCATCAGGTAAGCATTTATTAATTTAAAAAAATGTGAAAAAAAAATTTGATTATGGGGATTTATTTAATAAAAAAAAGGCCCGAGTTCTATAAATCCCCATAATCGAATTTTTTTTCACATTTTCTTATCCCAATTCCCCCCTCCCCTCTGATAATGGAAATAATCTTACCTTCTTTCTGAAAAAAAATTCGATTATGGGGATTTATAGAACTCGGGTTTTTTTTTTTTTAATTTAAGTTAAATTAAATCAGCAATTCTGAGACTAATAGGGATTAAATCTTAAACTGGAATAAAAAATAAATTAATTATTATTCTTTCAGAAGTGGGAAGCCAGCCAAGAAGAGGCTGAAGAAGATCACAGCCATCAACATTGAAGCTACCCACTGGTCAGAACTAATCAACCTTTCTCAAAGTGGCATCTGTGAACCTGCTCTCACAGAAGACTTTTCTGACCAGGAGCTTCAAGAAGCATTGCTGAATGGCACCAAGCTGGAGCTGCCTGATCTGCCTTCACATTCTCAGAGTGTTGAAAGGGCCGTGAAGCTGACATCTGAAGCTTCCCATACTGTTTATGGACTCGAATCAAGGCACAAACACATTCTGGCCAAAGCCCTAAGCCGCCAGATGAGGCCTTCCTTTGCTTCTAAGGGCTCTTACAGTGAAAATTATGATGATCTTGGGATCTAAATGTGTCTATTTGACTCTGTACATGTTTTTTTTACTTTTTTTCAATAAAATTGTAACTTTTTTCAGGATTTTTTTATGAAAATAGCATGATTTTTTTGGCCGAAAATTGCGAAAATGCGGTATTTTTCGGTACGATTTTTTGACGATTTTTGAAACGGTTTCCTCAAAAAACGGTTAAAGCTAGGGATCTGAAATTTTTGTCAGTTATTATCATATTAAGCCCTGACTATCTCGACTAGTCCAAAGTCGATATCTAAAAATGCGGAAAATCAACTACCTTAATATATATATATATATATATATATATATATATATATAAGAATATATATTTCATTTGTATAGTAATTTAGCAGCCTACAGATTATGTTATCTATTTGTTATCTACGTTATCTATTTGTTTTTCATTAAATTCTTGCCAATTAATTGCCTGTTTTAATTAAATATTAGTGTTAATAACCATTATAATAATTTTTGTTCTCTGTATTGGTTTTTTGTCTAATTTCATCTATACAGTATACTTCTTTTTTTTATATTTAGTAATTTAGCTGCCTACAGATTATGTTATCAATTGAAAAAATCTTTAGAGGGCTTTAAGGCCTTTAATTTGAGGTGCCGATTGTGAATTTTTTGCTTGTCTATTTAACTCATTTACTTTGTAATCTCCGTCTATTTTCTGTTCCTCCTTGATAATGTGAATAAATATATCACGAAAGCGCTCGGACTTTGTGTTTCCTTTTCCCTGTGGTTGTTTGCTTATATTTATATATATATATATATATATATATATATTAGACCGGCCCAGGCTCATAGGGGTGAAAAATAATTTTTTTCTTTTCTTAAGTCTCACCCCTGGAATTTGTTATGCGTGTCGATAGGAAGTTTTCAGTGAAGTTTCAGCCGGATTCCCTAATATTTAGTGGTGCCGACAGACTCTGAAATGTGTAGTTTTTCCGCACCACCCAGGAGGTAACTACAACATGCGCGTATTTTTTTAAGTGGTATCCCCAATAGGCCTAATCCACTTTTTTAATGTTAACTCATGAGGTTGTTGTGCTTCCTGTCTTTATCATTGATTTCTTTGCCTCTGGAAACTGCTCTCGGTGTTCTTCCACGACTTGAAGAAGGTATTGCAGTTGTTCTTCGTTTTTTGTGAGATGACTGCTGAAACTCTGAATTAATGAGACCGCTCTCTCTGCATTATCGTTTACAACATTCATTATTTTAACATATTCCTTAGCTAATTTATAGTCGTCCCTCTTATCCCATTCTGCAGGATCTACTTCGAGAAACGTCGATTAAAGAGACAATTTCTCAAAGAAGGAGCGACTTGAGCTTGTGACAAAGTCCGCCAGACTTTTCTCTAGTGGGTCATCATGAGTGTGGTCAAAAGTAATTCGTTTTTCTGGTATTGCTGAACCAGGTCTTTCCAATGCCTGAACCATCTGCCGTTTCACTTGCAAAGTTATGCCATCATCAAAAAAGGCAAGCGACACAAGTTCTTCATTTGGATACTAGAGGTGACGACATAGTGCTTTGCTAGCTATTGCTGAAAGTTCCGTATCATCATATTGCTGAAGCTCTTTTAGATACTCCAAATCGGTTCTTGGTGCAAAAGATGCGATAGGAGCCGCAAACCATTTTGGCACATAAAAACGGACAGCATAGCAAGAGAAGCGTTCCATTGCACTCAGTTCCTGTTTTGTCAGGTTGAACTGCGAGCGAAACAATACAATTTTGATGGCATAAATCACTCGCGACATCCACCTAGCGCGATCTAAAGCCCCAGGTTGACGAAAATGTACTCCTCCTGATAGAACACCACCTTTTTTTTGGCCAGTATTGCTAACGGTAGTATCAAAACACATTGCTTGAATACATTCTCGCAAATTCCAATCGTCTAAGCATTCTAGAACTGCTTCTGCAATTTTTCCGCCTTCTCCAGAAACAAGTTTGGGTACTGCTAGAAGCTTAGACTTTTCTCCACCGGATACAAGAATAGCTAGCCTATCTATTTTTTCATCACCTTTTATATCTTGCATTATTTTACCATCCCAATGAATGGTAAGCGGAATGTCAGAGGTAAAGGTTTGCTTAATGTCATCTGCAACTTTTTGGCGTAAGGCACTCCTCGCCCTCTGTAGAGTACTTCTGCTCAAAACAACATTGTCAATGTCATGTCCAAGAGAAGTTGCAGCAGCTGAAAGCACCATAACAGCACTACGATCACTTGTTTTTGTTCGATCTAATGCCATTGTCAGATCAGGTGTTACGATGCGCTTACACTTATTTGATATTGTGCTGCTTGAAGGTTTGGATGTCATTTCAGGAGTGTACGATGTGCCTGGCTCTGGTTGCTCATCACTACTACTGCTTGAACTGCTATAACTGAACTGAACTGCAGCTGAAGACAGTTTCTTTCGCAATGCCTCGGCTTCTTTTAGTGCCGCATTTCTTTCATCTCTTTTCCGTTTTCGCAGTTGCTTAGCGACCAGTTTGTTATCAATATCAGTCATGTAACCACGCCTCCCTTTTTCTCTTTGAGCATGTAGGAATGATCTATGTTCCTCATTTAACATCATTTATAAAGCATTTGCGTGAGCTATATCAAAAAGGTTATCTAAACTATTTTGGAATTCAGTTTCTTTTTTAATTTGATTTTGATTACGGTTTTATTTTTATTTTTGAAGTGATCTGAAGTTCTCATACATTTTCTGAATTTTCGTTAGTACATGATGTTTGGCTCTGGTGGTATTTTCGCCTTGTCCCAAATCTTAAAAATTTCAGCATAAACTATGTTGGCTGCTTCTTTCAATGTTTTCTTACTGTTTGTGAAAGAGAAAAGCCGACGTAGTACATCTCCATTGGATGGAAGCTTCTTACTGCCAATTGTGTCAATTGGCTGTCCAATCAGCCATATTTCAGTTTTTCTTCTTGTTACAATTGAATCGGACATGGTGAAGGATAAAATCTGCAAATATTAAGAGAAAACACTTGCATATCAATCTCTCACTGCGTCTTAAACAATACTGACGTGAGACGTGTTTCTACTCAACAGTGTAACATGTGTAACAGTGTAACATGTGGAGCACAATCCACAAGATTGTGAATAGGCATGGTTTGCACACAATATTTGTACTACCAATTACGGGATTTCTTAAAGTAATTTTACCAGCAATTGATATTTTCGCAATAGATGAAAAATACAAAAGGCTGTCGCCACCACCGAAAGTCCATATTGTTGAAATTTAGTGTGTGAGTATATTATGATGGTGGTAGCAATTTTAGGGGATGAGACTTTCACTTTTCAAAAATAAGTTTTTTGGGGCCAGTCTAATATATATATATATATATATATATATATATAGTTCAGAGAAAGCTCGTTCCAGGCAAACTCGGTCCCGAAAATTCGGTCCCAGAAAACTCGAGGCCAGGAATACTCGGTCCCAAGAAAATTCGGTCCTCGTAACACTTGGTCCCAGAAATCTTGGTAAGTGGAAGAAAAAGAAGAATTAAAGGGATTATGTTTTATTAGAAAATTGCATGAAAGACATTAAAAGAGTGCATACATAAAAATCTATTGCATAAAAGGCATTTTTAATTTCACTTATCTATTACTAAAAAGTACTAAGATTATAGGCAATGTTTCTTAAAAAAGCGATTTTCTGATTAGCATTGTAGTTTTCAACAACATTTTTAATGCGTCGGTTATTAGTTACATATTTTCTTTTTTTATGAGGCCTATCACCACGATTAATGTGTAGCATTTTTGTTTGAACCAGTGATTCTTCTTTTTGCAAAGCATATATTAGTGTCCAGATATTTGGGTTGTTACTTTGAATCGAAGATCGTAGACTGCTATGGAATCCTTCAAGTGCATTATTCGCCCTTGGTAAGTTCATATTCACTCTGTTCTGTATATTCCACCAAGAAAGTTCAAAAATTGGCTTTTCTCTGTGGTTGCGTCTACCTCTACGAGTGCCTATATACGCTGCTTCAAAATAATTAATGAAGGTTATTGGTATTTCCTAACCTAACTTAATCTAACCTAACCTAACCACATCATCGAGACCAAGATTCCTGGGACCAAGCGTTACGAGGACCGAATTTTCTAGGAACGAGTTTTCTGAGACCGAATTATCTTGTGACCGAATTTTCTAGGACCGAGTTTTGTGAGACCGAATTTTCTTGGGACCGAGTATTCCTGGGCCCGAGTTTTCTGGGACCGAATTTTCGGGACTGTCGTGAATACGTTTTATTATTTATTATACTTCATTATTTACTCTACTTTCTGTTCTCTATTGCATTTATCTTTACACTCTCTTTACTCATTTCCACAATACTTTATAAATTTATGGTAGCCACGCCGAGACTATGAAAGCCGTTACAACACAAAGGGGGAGGGGGGTTCATTAACACTCTTTTTAAACGGTTGTTAACACTTTATTTAATTCCAAAAATGCTTTAATTAATTTGAGGGGATGCGAGTAGGAAATTTTACTATAATATTTTACGTCGGAGAGGGGCACAAAACAATTAATTTAATTTTAAGGTTACATGGCCCCAACTTTACGCTTATCGCGCTGCCGAAATGACTGACTCTTTTTGGAGGTAGTCCGCTCTGTGGGCCTCTGTTCAGGATTGCCAACTCTTCCTATTTTAAATAATTTCAATCTAACAAACATACTTTTTCGTAATTTCTCAATTATTAGTAAATGATTTATATTAAACATTATACAATCTTAATTAAACAAAAATTAATATTCTTAACTAGGCATTACTACACTCGCATCACCCCCTTGAAAATAAGTTTTTCACTAGGAAAACTTATTAATATCGTTTAACAAATTTAATAATTTATTCAACACAGTTATATATTTTGCAATTTTTTTTTTTTCTTTAACAAATTCAAAGTTCAGATAGACAAGAAATAATTAGAATGACAAATTCCACACATATATTTTGTATCATATTATAAAAATCGAAAACTTTATAATTTTCACATTTGCATAAAATAACATTTCACACTAATAATTAAATTACAACCTGTAACTAATCTATACATGCCAAAAAAAAATAACGGAAAATTTTCTTACAGTGGCCGCACAAATCTCAAGTTCACAATCTATTCCAGCGATTCCTCATCAAAGATCGCTTTACATTTGAAACAATTAAATTATTTGTATAGTTATACAGTTACTATCAGGGCAACATAGAAAAATAAGAAAAAGTTTACATAAAATACTGACCAAGAGCGCACATACTATTTCACGAAAAACGCAACAAATATGGGCAATAATCGCACCCTTTCACTTATAATTTCATTACATAATAATCAGTACATTACTTTGCTGGACGTTGTTTAGATCACAATCCGCACGCTGACAACGGACTTCTTCAATTTTCAATCGCAGCTCTCCTGCTCACTTCGCTAGAATGCAAGGGATTGCATCAATCAACAAGCAACAGGGCAGCACGCTTTAATGGTTCCGCTCTCTCTCCAAATGGCGAAAAAACAAAACAAGAGAGACGCCCAATTCTAAAAGGATCAGGGGGGAGATATACTGAAAGCGGGACCACGCGCCAGAATTGGACGGAATTTGCAATTCTAGAAGTCGATGAAGAAACTCGCCTTGTCTCATCTCCACTTTTGTCGGTGAACGCTGCTCTTCCTACGTCCAGCTGAAAGACTCTTCCACTGGCAACAATCAAACGATCACTTCGCCGTAGGCCGTTTCCCAACGAACCTACTGTATGTCTGTATGGACAGTACAGTCTTAGCAGGAGCGGCTCGCAGGTAGGCACTGTGGAACTGCAGCACCCCCATGATCTTATGATCTTTATATTTAAATATTTAAAATAGCCTCTCTGATTGTTTTTTAATGAACTTTGAGTTTTTAAATCAGATTATATCCTTTTTTCCTTAAACTATTTCAATGCTGAACGAATGAATCACGAAAGTAGCTTCAGCCTTCCCGTGGAACTGCGTATTTAACAGTTCCAGATTTTGTTCGAAACGCTTGAAACCTCGGTGGCGGACGTACGAAGAGCGAGTCAGAATCGCGGGTTTAAGGGGATCCAAAGCACTGTAGACAGAGCAGTGCCGATTTGTTTGTTTGACGTGGTAGTTGTGTTGCTGTATCGTTTGCTAATTCGAAATTTAATTTCCGAATTGCATTTATCAATGATTCGTTATCATTTATTTTTTGTGGTGAGATTGAAGTTAATTATATAATAATTGGATTATTTACAATATATAGCTTTCATTTCTTAGAATATTTTTTCGCTCAGAATAAAAAGAGAAGAATGGAATTTGTTTATAAATAAAATTTTTGGCAAATTCGAAATTACCCGTTAAGCGTAAGTACCCTATAATTGATTTTATGATACTATTTTACTTATTTTTATGACTGAGTAGTGAGTAGTTATCTATTTATCTATTCGACTTTCTCTCTCTCTCTCTCATATATATATATATATATATATATATATATCCACACAATTGTTCGCAATTTCTGAGGCAGCACCCCATAACTGAAAGTCACGAGCCGCCACTGAGTCTTAGACACCCGTTCAAGCTCTCGTGGCTTGCCTACCGCGTGCTAAAACACATATTTAGCGAAGCATTCGAGCAGCGTGACCAGCTACTGCCCGAAAAATACCAGTAGACCATCTTCGATCGAAACTTTCGTGTACCAAGACCCTGCA
This sequence comes from Bathynomus jamesi, assembly GCA_023014485.1. NCBI lineage: Eukaryota > Metazoa > Arthropoda > Malacostraca > Isopoda > Cirolanidae > Bathynomus > Bathynomus jamesi. Next base: position 426,669 of record JAJOZX010001831.1, on the reverse strand, counting down.
CACGTAAGTTTCTCTTCTCTTCCGAAACTGTCCTGCGCCAAGTCCATGCGCATTCGGTTTCTCTCTTCTATCTCTTCTCTTCCGAAACCATCCTGCGCCAAGTCCCTGCGCAGTTGGTTTCTCTTCTCTCTCTCATCATTGGTGATCGATCACCTATCCGGTCGACTAAACTCAATGGATGGAACTCGGATTCAACTTGGTTGCCTCCAAACCGAGCCTTTCGAAATTTTGAAAAACGGTTATTCGAAACGATTTATACTGCTACTGATTACACTGGTCAACACTCATTTTATTGCCAATCATATTAGAGTGATTTTGGGGTAACTTTGTGGTGCTGATTCCGAATATGACATCGGTTTTGCTAGATTGGCTCTAATTTATGAGATAATTGGTACCCCATTGAAACACGTAAAAATGCAAAAAATTTAATGTTCAGGTGGAGCCTACTTACTGGTTGGGTGGCCGATGACTTATATACGGAGGGGGAATATTCTAGAATGATCGCGGAGTAAACACTAAGAATATTCGCGTGTCTCACCATCTAGAATGTTCCGGTAGTTTCCCATATGCACGCGTTATGGTTACGTTTCCTATTAATTGAGGGTATTCATTATCTCAAGAACTAGAGCCAAATCGGAAAAACTACTTTCATTTTGGAATTCAGCAACCCCAAAATACCCTAAATTCGTACGAATTTCCTTGGCAACGAAACAAAAATCTTTTTTTGTTGAGCTATGTTATCATTGCATATTTAATTTACCAAATTTTCTCGACAGTTCACTTCGAAACAATAACAACAAATTTGCTCTGGCAAAATTCACGGAAAAAAAGACAAATCTCAGAATTTCGCAAAAATTTAATCACATCTAGCTACCAATAAGGTCACTTATGGCAGTTACATCGAAGATAAAAAAAGTCATAAAACGTACGAAACAAAATTGTACAGTATAAATATAAAAGCGCCCATACCTAGTAAATGTTAGTATAATTTAAGAAATATTATTGTTCAAACTACCGTCAGAAATCACATCAATACTTTTAAATACAAAAGACAAAAATGAACCCCAGAAACTTCATGTCTTCTCTGACAATCATGAATCCTCTTGCCCTTTGAGGGGGAGCACACTAAGAAGCCACAAAAACGTTACTGGCTATCTAGAAGGCTCCATTTCCGAGGGAACACTCGAGCCCATGTTTCAAATGCATTAGTACCCGACTGAAGGTTTAAACAATAGCAATTTTCCAAAACAGTTATTAAAATGTTTAAAAAAATTTAAATATTACTACCGAAAATTATTTTAATACAGTAATTCCAACTTGAAACGCCAAATTTCATATGAAAAACTCGCAATTCACAAATTACATCTGAGAGACAACTCTCTCCTCCAACAGAAACCCCAGTATGGTTTGCAAATCACAAAAATCCCAGTAATTTATCGTTTCCAAGTGAAACTACAAATTTGCATCGTTATACTAAATAAGAATAGATAATATGCACTCAAAAATACACGCAACCTACTGTAAACAAAAACAAAACATTGCATAATTGAGAGTGGTCGCTTTGTTTGTAAGCGAACCTCTATACAAATATCCCTAACCGAATGAAATTGCATTATATCCTGACATAATTTTGTAATCTTTTCTATGCAAACGCTCGAACTAAGAAAAAGGACATTTTTCATTTCTAATACCCAAATTAAAATATGAAATCAAAACATCCTTTTTGCAATACAATCTAAATTCCAAATAAAAATTTAACCATTTTCATTGAACTGGAAGAAAGAAATAAATAAAAATCGGCCTACCTATAAAAATAAAATTGAATGAATTTATAAAACGTAAAGAAACAATATATGAAAAGAATTTTCTACACAAATTTCTGTAATTCAAAAAAAATTATAATAATATCCAAATTTCATAAAATATGTGTACCGCCGCAAGTTTAGACCTATAATTAATAAATTCAATGTTACGCGTGGAAAGAACAATTTAGAATTTAATGCATAACATTTGTGCTTAAACCAATTAAAATTTTGTTAAATAACTAAGAATTTAATACTCAATAGACATATACCGTAGTGATGTCAATATCATCACAATATTTAACGATAGGCCTACAAGAAATCTTTCTTTAGTACAATACAATAGCCATTTTACAAAATATCAGTCGGAATTGTCGTGAAAATGAACGAAAGGAAAGGAGAGAAAAAAATAGATAATCAGCCTACCTACCAAATTTTATGAGTATATAAATATATATAATTATATATATAACTAATATATACGTATAAGTTAATATGTAAGTATATAATTAATGAGTATATAAAAAAATCCAAAAAACAAATGAATTTATAGAAAATTTCACGACACAATTTCTCTTTCAGTTAAACCAATTTAGCTTATTTTGAAGTCTAACACAATCCTATACGGCCAGCCTATAATCTGACAAATTATTATGTTTAAGATTATTTTTCGACTGTCCCTTAAAATGTAACTTAATCCTATTTAGCGCGAAGCGAAGCGAAGCAAAAAAGCCCGTAAACCCACATAAACAATAAAATAAGCCTATCATTATAATTATACAACCAATCGAAATATAATAAAAAATCTACTAATGAATCCCAGAAAATTTTACATGTTCATGAAATGTCTTACAATACTATATATGTATATATACCTAGAAACAGAGCCGGATTTAGGAGTGGGCAAAGTGGGCAGCTGCCCATGGGCCTCCACATCTTGGGGGCCTCCACATATTAACAAGCCATTATCAAAATAGAAAAAAACCGAAACTAGAAAAACCCGATAGATGATCAACAAAAAAACACGCGCATCCATTACCACTGTAGTACATAAACTTTTACCAATTACTATTTGTTGTGTACTGATTATTATTTTGTTTTTATTACTCTTTTAGGCCTACTCTCACTATAATGGAATACCCGAGTAACCCGAGGCTTTCATTTTTTGCAGAAATGAGTGGAATGGACAGACACAAGAGTGCACGATGTTTTGAAAGTGTATGTATGTTAATTATATTATGAATCTTATGGATGACTTCAATTATGTCTTCCCCTAAGGTAGGGGGGCCTCCACATGGAGGCTGCCCAGGGCCTCCACACGTCTAAATCCGGCTCTGCCTAGAAATGCGGTACAAATTTTCGCTCAAACATTTTTAAAGGACCGTATAAAATGGGTATCACACTGTATTTAAACTAACATAATTCACTTACGTACAAATTCAGTAAAATTTATTTATTAATTGTTATTCTTATTATTATTATTATCACAATTTCTAACTCCAAAAGTTTAAACACAAACAGTAAACAAAAGGTAAGCTGAAACAGGCATAACAGTGGAAGAGACGAAAAAAAGAAAAATTGAGCCCTCAGACAGCACGATAAATTTTGAAAACTATACCTCTCCGACGTAATGAACGAAATTTAACGGAATACCGACTCTCACAATATTAAGTCAGACGTAAATTGTTCTACCGACTCACTGCACCACGACTAAAAGAAATTTTGAGTCACTAGAGTGCGAAAAGTAACGGAACCGTACGATGAAAAATGGAACAAACGAACATTTCAGAATCCAACGAACTCCCACGAAAAGAAAGAAAAAAACAAATTAAATTTTTAGGCGCGAAGTTTGTAAGGGACGCTATAAAGATGTCGAAGGCGATGCGCCATTTTAAAATTGCACTGACCATGAAATTTTAAAGAATGGAAATCGAAATTTGCCTGCAAACGGGGCTAACTTTGCATTTAGATATTTTAATAATCGAAATAAAATATTCATTAATGCTATTAGCTATTATACCGGGCCGGAAGAATTTTAATCGAAATAATAGGCACGTGGGTAAGCCTCATACAAACTATGATGTAATCCCACCGCTGCCACCAAAAATGTCTGAATACGTTTTATTATTTATTATACTTCATTATTTACTCTACTTTCTGCTCTCTATTGCATTTATCTTTACACTCTCTTTACTCATTTCCACAATACTTTATAAATTTATGGTAGCCACGCCGAGACTATGAAAGCCGTTACAACACAAAGGGGAGGGGGAGGGGTTCATTAACACTCTTTTAAAACGGTTGTTAACACTTTATTTAATTCCGAAAATGCTTTAATTAATTTGAGGGGATGCGAGTAGGAAATTTTACTATAATACTTATTTTACGTCGGAGAGGGGCACAAAACAATTAATTTAATTTTAAAGTTACATGGCCCCAACTTTACGCTTATCGCGCTGCCGAAATGACTGACTCTTTTTGGAGGTAGTCCGCTCTGTGGGCCTCTGTTCAGGATTGCCAACTCTTCCCATTTTAAATAATTTCAATCTAACAAACATACTTTTTCGTAATTTCACAATTATTAGTAAATGATTTACATTAAACATTATAATCTTAATTAAACAAAAATTAATATTCTTAACTAGGCATTACTACAGGACCGAGTTTGCCGGGACCGAGTTTTCGGGGACGAGCTTTCCGGTCACCAATATATATATATATATATATATATATACATTCAACTGCAAAGAACACGCAGTATAAATAACGTAAAGAACGACGCTTGTATAGGAGATATTCCGCGCAAGACGAGAGAGAGAAAACGGAACAAATGAAAAAATGAAGTACCACCTGGGAATCGAACCCGGGATCTTCCGATTGCCGGTCAGACGCGATACCATTACACCATGGACTTCACTCTTCCAAATGCCGTAATTCTTCTACATACTCGCAGAAACCAATGCCCCAAGGGGGCACCTCCCGCATGCCGTAACATTATATACATTCAACTGTAATGGTATCGCGTCTGACCGGCAATCGGAAGATCCCGGGTTCGATTCCCAGGTGGTACTTCATTTTTTCATTTGTTCCGTTTTCTCTCTCTCGTCTTGCGCGGAATATCTCCTATACAAGCGTCGTTCTTTACGTTATTTATACTGCGTGTTCTTTGCAGTTGAATGTATATAATGTTACGGCATGCGGGAGGTGCCCCCTTGGGGCATTGGTTTCTGCGAGTATGTAGAAGAATTACGGCATTTGGAAGAGTGAAGTCCATGGTGTAATGGTATCGCGTCTGACCGGCAATCGGAAGATCCCGGGTTCGATTCCCAGGTGGTACTTCATTTTTTCATTTGTTCCGTTTTTCTCTCTCTCGTCTTGCGCGGAATATCTCCTATACAAGCGTCGTTCTTTACGTTATTTATACTGCGTGTTCTTTGCAGTTGAATGTATATAATGTTACGGCATGCGGGAGGTGCCCCCTTGGGGCATTGGTTTCTGCGAGTATGTAGAAGAATTACGGCATTTGGAAGAGTGAAGTCCATGGTGTAATGGTATCGCGTCTGACCGGCAATCGGAAGATCCCGGGTTCGATTCCCAGGTGGTACTTCATTTTTTCATTTGTTCCGTTTTCTCTCTCTCGTCTTGCGCGGAATATCTCCTATACAAGCGTCGTTCTTTACGTTATTTATACTGCGTGTTCTTTGCAGTTGAATGTATATAATGTTACGGCATGCGGGAGGTGCCCCTTGGGGCATTGGTTTCTGCGAGTATGTAGAAGAATTACGGCATTTGGAAGAGTGAAGTCCATGGTGTAATGGTATCGCGTCTGACCGGCAATCGGAAGATCCCGGGTTCGATTCCCAGGTGGTACTTCATTTTTTCATTTGTTCCGTTTTCTCTCTCTCGTCTTGCGCGGAATATCTCCTATACAAGCGTCGTTCTTTACGTTATTTATACTGCGTGTTCTTTGCAGTTGAATGTATATAATGTTACGGCATGCGGGAGGTGCCCCCTTGGGGCATTGGTTTCTGCGAGTATGTAGAAGAATTACGGCATTTGGAAGAGTGAAGTCCATGGTGTAATGGTATCGCGTCTGACCGGCAATCGGAAGATCCCGGGTTCGATTCCCAGGTGGTACTTCATTTTTTCATTTGTTCCGTTTTCTCTCTCTCGTCTTGCGCGGAATATCTCCTATACAAGCGTCGTTCTTTACGTTATTTATACTGCGTGTTCTTTGCAGTTGAATGTATATAATGTTACGGCATGCGGGAGGTGCCCCCTTGGGGCATTGGTTTCTGCGAGTATGTAGAAGAATTACGGCATTTGGAAGAGTGAAGTCCATGGTGTAATGGTATCGCGTCTGACCGGCAATCGGAAGATCCCGGGTTCGATTCCCAGGTGGTACTTCATTTTTCATTTGTTCCGTTTTCTCTCTCTCGTCTTGCGCGGAATATCTCCTATACAAGCGTCGTTCTTTACGTTATTTATACTGCGTGTTCTTTGCAGTTGAATGTATATAATGTTACGGCATGCGGGAGGTGCCCCTTGGGGCATTGGTTTCTGCGAGTATGTAGAAGAATTACGGCATTTGGAAGAGTGAAGTCCATGGTGTAATGGTATCGCGTCTGACCGGCAATCGGAAGATCCCGGGTTCGATTCCCAGGTGGTACTTCATTTTTTCATTTGTTCCGTTTTCTCTCTCTCGTCTTGCGCGGAATATCTCCTATACAAGCGTCGTTCTTTACGTTATTTATACTGCGTGTTCTTTGCAGTTGAATGTATATAATGTTACGGCATGCGGGAGGTGCCCCCTTGGGGCATTGGTTTCTGCGAGTATGTAGAAGAATTACGGCATTTGGAAGAGTGAAGTCCATGTGTAATGGTATCGCGTCTGACCGGCAATCGGAAGATCCCGGGTTCGATTCCCAGGTGGTACTTCATTTTTTCATTTGTTCCGTTTTCTCTCTCTCGTCTTGCGCGGAATATCTCCTATACAAGCGTCGTTCTTTACGATATATATATATATATATATATATATATTGGTGACCGGAAAGCTCGTCCCCGAGAACTCGGTCCCGGCAAACTCGATCCTGTAGTAATGCCTAGTTAAGAATATTAATTTTTGTTTAATTAAGATTATAGGGACAATGTTTGTTCTTTTCAAGATGCCAGTATTTCCCCAGTGTCTAGGGATATTCTCCATATCCCATATCCAGTGTAAGGGTGTAGATATTTCATTTTCACAGTTTTTAATCAATAATGCGTTCCAGTTGTCTGGACCTGCAGTTGAATGTGATTTTATTTGTCCTATAGCTCTCGCTACATCTTCTGTGGTAAAATCAAAGTCTGTTATACACTCTCGTTGCAATTTCTCTTCAAAAACTGCATCTATGTCAGGTATCGTTTTGTCACTTTTTCGGGTAATGAAGACTGATTCATACTGGGCTCTCAGTGTTTCAGATATTTCTTTTAGATCGTCCGTTAGTTCATTATTTCCTTTCCTTAAGGGACCAATAGTGGCGCGCGTTTTTGTTTTCCTTTTCGCATAGCTCTTGAAGTATTTTGGATTTTCCTCTATTACTTCTGCCGCCTTTTCCCCTTCCCTCTCTGTATGATCCTTAATCAGGGTTTGTATTTCCCTATCGATACCCTCCAGTTTTTCTTTTATTACTTTCCTGGCATGTGATCTGGTTGCTTCCCAATTTATAGTCTTGGAGTTTGAGTTAAAGGCCCCCAAATTTGCTTCTTTCTTCAATATGTATACTGTCTTTTAATGTTGTCGCCATATTTGTTGATATCTCGATTAAGTTGTGGTTATTTTTATATCAGCAATCAAGTTCGTGTTATTCATGAATACCAGATCAAAGCAGTTATTTTTTCTGGTATTTTCTGCTATTCCTGTGTCAGCATAAACTCGTTTGTAAGAGCCAGCAACATATATATATATATATATATTATATATATATATATATGATGAATAAAACCACGAAGGAAAGGAAACACAAAATGGTGCTCAATGGTTCCTTTCCTTCGTGGTTTTATTCATCATAAATATTTTTCACGTGTTACCTTCGTGAAATAATTTTCATATATATATATATATATATATATATATATATATATATATATATATATATTGTCAGTTCTTAAATCAATTACCGAAGTGACCAAAAAGGCAAATCAGTAACTATCTATCATGAGAGTTACAAGGAGTTACAAGGAAAAGAAGTACCTCAAAAGGCCTTGCGGTCCATACCGAGGAGGTACCAATGGCAACGGGTGCCACGGAAAATTTTCTACACCCTCAAATTGTGTGCAACATTTGGTCTAACCTTTTCTTGAACTGATCCACAGAGGAAATGTTCACAACTTCTGAAGGTAACCTGTTCCACGTGTCACAGATCTTATACGTAAAGTAATTCCCACACACACTAGTCCTAAACCGTTTCAAATCCAACTTCCAACCATTGTTGCGAGTTGGGTTATCATTTAAACTAAACATGCTTCTAGAATCGACATTGTTGAACATGCGTAAGAACTTGAAAACCTCGATCAGTTGACCGCGCAGCCTCCGAGTTTCCAGCGAAAACAAATTCAGGGCGCGTAAGCGTCGATTGTAGCCCATATGCCTAACGGAAGGGATTAACTTTGTGGCCCTCGCCTGCACTCGCTCCAGCCTCTCAATATCTTTCCTGAGGGTGGGCGACCAGAACTGCACAGCATACTCCAGGTGCGGCCGAACCAGAGAATTGTACAGAGAGAGCATAATCTCCTTGTTCCGAAATTTAAATTGCCTCTTGATATAACCCAACAACTTCTGGGCTTTTTTTCCACCTCTACGCACTGGTTGGTAAACTTAAGGTCGCTGCTAATTAGCACACCCAAGTCCTTCTCCAAATCAGTCGCCTCGATATTACTCCCCAACACTGAGTAGTCTGACTTGGGATTGGCGTAGCCAATGTGCATCACCTTGCACTTACCCAAGTTAAACGGCATTTGCCATTTTTTGGACCACTCTCCTATCCTACGTAGGTCGGCACGCAGTTGCTCTATCGCCTCGGGCGTCCCAACATTGGCCCCAAGCTTTGTGTCATCAGCGAATTTGGCGATCCGACTGACGATGCCACCGTCGATATCATTTATGTAAATGATAAACAACAGTGGCCCCAAAACGGAACCCTGAGAAACTCCGCTAGTGACCGAGGCCCAACCCGAACTAGCCCCTTTAATTACAACCCTCTTCCGCCTATTCTTCAGCCAGTTTTCAATCCACCCACCTACTTCCCCACCGGTACCCAGCGCGCGGACTTTGGCCATTAGCCAGCGGTGAGGTACCTTATCAAAGGCTTTCTGAAAGTCGAGATAAAGTATATCAATCGCCCTACTCTTATCATACTCACTCAAAATGACGTGGAAAAACTCGAGCAAGTTGGTGAGACACGACCTATGCCGTCTAAACCCATATTGGGAGTTCCCAAGCAGCTTGTAGGAATCCAAATGCTCAACGATCAAATCCGCTATTATCCCCTCTAATAATTTACCTACAACTGAAGTGAGACTAATGGGACGATAGTTCCCTGGACTTTCGTGATCCCCTTTCTTAAAGATAGGGGTCACGTTGGCTTCCCTCCAGTCACCAGGCACCTGGCCCGTCTCCAACGATTTGTTAAAGACTGTAGCCAGGTGAGGAGAGAGAGAGAGAGAGAGAGAGAGAGAGAGAGAGAGAGAGAGAGAGAGAGTCATTTTGACTTCTCATTGAGGAAAAATCTTTTTATTCGGCACTTAAATTAAACTAATTGTGTATATTACTTTAATAAGGAAAATTCTAAATTCAAAAACATGTAAGATTTTACCACATAATTTTATATTATAATTCTTTCTAAAATGAAAAAGAAAGAAATTTCTTTAGATATACTGTATATATTATTTTTCATGCCATGAAATAATTGACGTTTAGATGTGTCGTGAACGTAAGATAGTATGTCCTGCTAATTGAGTTAAGACATATACAGCATATACTATATACGAGTATATATATATATATGTATATATATATACAGTATATATATATATATATATATATATATATATATATATATTATATATATATATATGTGTGTGTATATATATATAGTATATATATATATATATATATATATATATATATATATATATATATTCAAAATATTTTTACAGAATGCGTTTGTGAGTTGTTTTCAACATATTTTAAACATGATATTTATCAAGAAATGTAATTATTTTTTAAAGCTAATTTGTAAGGTTTATAATCGTATCTACTTATTATAGGTTTCAAGCAAATGTTTAGTGATTTTAAAGAGGTATTTGGGTATAAACAACGTCATGGTACGTCCATTTTGCCGTTAAGTTTCGCCACGTTGTTACATCATGGATTGGAAATGATGTGGTTTGAGGAACAAGACGAAAATAAATGGAAAATATTTGTACTCTCCAAAAATTACAATATATATACGTATATATATATATATATATATATATAATTTAGGGTGATTCAAAAAAATCAAAGTTTTTTTTTTTAAGTGTTCAACCTGTATTTTTGTTCCCTATGACAAAAAAAGTAGTGTATGCCAAATTTGGCGAATTTTAAATAAAATTTACTATGTGCTACCAGGCGTCAAAGTTTCCCTTTTTTTCAATTTGTTTGTTTTTACAACTTATGATTTTATGTTTAATTGTTTATATTTCAGAATTTTTAATAATGGTTTATATACTAGCTTGCTTTTAATTGTTGTTTGGAACTCGTAATTTTGATACCAATTAATCGATTATGGAAGCTAGGCCTAACTCACCATCACCTAGTTGCTCAGTTGGGAGAAGTTCTACAAGAAAAGAAACTGAAGTATGGCTAATGGGCAGCCCTCTGCAGTACTAAAAACATCCGTATTATCATCAGAGAAGGAAATGATGGCCTCTTCATGCACTACAGAAATATTAAAAAGCAAGGCATTTGAGAATCATGCTGCTCTACTGCAGATGATGTGCTAGTAGTTTGCAAAAAAGCAGGAAACCAGCAAAACAAAGAGTACATGTAGTAGATAAAATTCAAGGAATACTGAAGGAATGGCAGCTGCTTAAGAAAAACAAAGCAAACAAATTGAAAAGATCACAAAATTTAAATAATAAAGAAGAAAATGGAAAGATAAACTGGAAAACTTATCTGACATTGCTCATGAGAATGCTAGGGAGCTTATAAAAATAGAAAATGATAAGAAATTCTTGAAAATGCAACGTGAGAAAGGACGTCATGGAAAAATGGGTACCATTGACAAGGCTGTTGCTAAAAAAGAGCAAAGAGCAGCAGAAAAGCAACAACATTATGAAAAGAGGAAAGCAGAAGAAGAGATCAAAAGAAAGAAGAATGAAGAGGCTGTCATACTCACCAGTACATCATCAGAATCAGAATCAGAGGAGAGTAAAAGTGATGAATCTGGTTTCTGTGCTGCACAACCTTCAACATGGAAAAGTAAGGTAGGCAAACGTAGAAAATTGTTTGATGATAAATTATTAGGAAGTTTTGATGTTGCAAAATTGAGTGACAGAAATGCGTCTCTAGTTTTAATGCCAACAATCAGACATCGCTTGAATGGGGCATCTGCGAACAAATAAAATGCATGTGTTTCGATGCAACGGCAGCCAATACTGGTCTTAGAAATGGTGCAGCTATTCTTCTGGAACAAAAATTCGATGACGATTTATTGTCATATTTGAAATTATGCTGGAAGCTTTTGTTTCAAAGTCTTTATCACCATCTTCTGGCCCAGATATAGTCCTTTTTAAGAAGTTCAGAGAAAATGGTCAAGCATTAATAAGGAGGACTACGAAACAGCATTATCAGATTCAGATATCTATGAAAATATTCATGACATTCAAAGATGACATAATTATATTTGCAGCAAATCAACTAGATACATTCCAACCAAGAGACGATTACCTAGAACTATTGCAGTTAACAATTATTTTTTGGGAGGTGAACCAAAAGGTGGAATCAAATTTAAACATCCAGCGGGACTTCATCGGGCTAGGTGGATGGCCAAAATTACATATTCATTAAAAAATTTTATGTTCAAATCTCAGTTCAAAATTTCAGTAAAAGACAAAAAAGGACTAAAAGACATCTGTCTATCTGCTACTCGGTTATATGTAAAGGCATGGTTTACAGCTCCTGTGCCATCTTGCGCTCCTCGTCTTGATCTGGAATTATTACAGAATCTTGTAGTCTACAAACAAATAAATGACACAATTGCATTTGTTGCTATTAAAAAACTGTTAGGTCACCTCTGGTACCTATCAGAAGAACTGGTAGCCTTGGCCTTTTATGATGAAGTGCCTACTGAAACAAAAAACAAAATGGTAAAGGCCTTGCAAAATACAATAGAAACTCTTCTGCAAAACGGGCTTTTCTAGATCCTGCACTTATTCCAACGAAGAAATTAGAAGATTTTGTCACATCAAATACTTAAAGATTCTTTACAATAACAGAATTTAGTTCAAAATTTTTACTCAAAGATGCTAAAGAATGGCATAATGATAAAGAGTATAACTTCGCTAAGAAATCTATCAAACAGTGGAAAGTCGTGAATGATATAACGGAAAGAGGAGTAAAATTAATGGATGAATATAATAAAATACTAACACATGAAGATCAAAAACAGTTCTTGCTACAAGTAGTGAAAAACTACAGGGCTGTTTACCCTGATAGAAAAAAAGAAACATTGATGAAGTAAGGACAGCTAATGTCTCAAATATCATGCTAGTTTAATTATGCATGCTTGTGGTTATGGTAGGACCTACGGGGGAGCTTTCCACGTTAAAAAAAAAGCAATGCGCCTTACACTGTACCTCCTGGGTGGTGTGGAAAAATTTAACGATTTGAGTCGTTCTGTCAATTTTTAATTGCTGGTAGCAACCCCTAAAAATTAAAAATTTGCTAAAATATTTTAGGATAGTTGTTTTTATGCTGAAATGAACCATTTAGAGGGTTGAACACATTAAAATATAAAAAAAAAAATTTTACCCCCATATTTGAATCACCCTAATATATATATATATATATATATATATATATATATATATATATATATATATATATATATATATATATGATGAATAAAACCACGAAGGAAAGGAAACACAAAATGGTGCTCAAGCGCTTTCGTCTAATGACATCCTGAGGATGTCATTAGACGAAAGCGCTTGAGCACCATTTTGTGTTTCCTTTCCTTCGTGGTTTTATTCATCATAAATATTTTCACGTGTTACTTTCGTGAAATAATTTTCATATATATATATATATATATATCTGGGATTGAACTCAGAATGGTCCCCTGAGGTTCTTTCATGATACACACAGACCGTGCATGGAACAAGGAACTCTTCTGGGAAAATTAAATCCACTATAGTCCGAATAAGTAATGGTAAATGACAAACACTATAGTTTTTTCTTTTTCATGATGTTAGCCCAGACGTGTCGCAAAGCTAGATCTTATCTGCTTTGTAGATAGCTGGTGAGGGAAGCTATATTTTTGGGGCCTCTCTGCGAGTGACCCGTTGCCCACGTCGGGCTAACATCATGAAAAAGAAAAAACTATAGTGTTTGTCATTTACCATTATTATTCGGACTATAGTGGATTTAATTTTCCCAGAAGAGTTCCTTGTTCCATGCATGGTCTGTATGTATCATATATATATATAATTATATACAGGGTGTCCCAGAATTAACTATCTATTTCAATGAAATCGGACAAATTTTTAAAAAACACACTTTTATTTATGTTTATCATGTTTAATATGTGTTAAAAATGTATAAATTTCTAAATTTTTTTCATAATTTTATTTTCATAATTTTTTCATTATCTGGTCCAATGAAAGACCGTCTGAAGTCATAGAATGGCAAAGAGACTCTCCAAAAGTTAACGTGTGGCTTGGAATGACCAAATCCAAAATTTATGGCCCATTCTTCTTCGCGGAAGCAACTGTAACAGGTACCGTCTACCTTGATATGCTTCAGCAGTTTCTCGAACCACAGCTTCTTGATGATGGCATTCTTGATAAAGTTGTGTTTCAACAAGATGGAGCACCATGTCATTATGCTCTATTTGTTCGAGAATACCTCAACAGACGCCTTCCGAATCGGTGGATTAGACGTGGAGGACCTCGACCTTGGCCTCCGCGTTCTCCGGATTTGACACCCCTGGATTTCTTTGCATGGGGTTTCATAAAAACAAAGGTTTATCGCCAAAAGATCAATGCTTCTTGTTGAAACACAACATTATCAAAAATGCCATCATCAAGAAGCTGTGATTCGAGAAATTGCTGAAGCATATCAAGGTAGACGGTACCTGTTACAGTTGCTTCCGCGAAGAAGAATGGGCCATAAATTTTGGATTTGGTCATTCCAAGCCACACGTTAACTTTTGGAGAGTCTCTTTGCCATTCTATGACTTCAGACGGTCTTTCATTGGACCAGATAATGAAAAAATTATGAAAATAAAATTATGAAAAAAATTTAGAAATTTATACATTTTTAACACATATTAAACATGATAAACATAAATAAAAGTGTGTTTTTAAAAAATTTGTCCGATTTCATTGAAATAGATAGTTAATTCTGGGACACCCTATATACAGGGTGGCCCAAAAAAAATGGCACCAATTTTGAGAAGTGATATCTCAATAACCATTATAGCTAGGGACTTAAAAAAACAACCAAATGAAAGATAATTATTTTCTCTTTAAATACTTATTCTATGGCTTGATGGTTATAAACCCATGTAATGCCAAACATTGGCGTATAAGAAAAATATACAAAAAAAAGTTGCGCATTTATATTTATTCCTTTTAAGTTAAACCTAATTTTCAATAAATGGCTCAATCTGCCCTCCATTATGATCAACCACAGCCTGTAATCTCGCCCTCCATTTTGAAATTGCCTTTGAGATCGTCACTTGTGAGAGATTTTCCCATGCAGCCTGAATTCGTTCACGAAGATGGTTCACATCACGGATTTTCTGACCATGGTAGACTTCTCTCTCTAAGGCAGACCACACAAAGTAGTCAATGGGGTTTAGATCTGGACTGCATGGTGGCCAATTATTTGGTTCGATAAAACCAGGACAATTATTATTGAGAAATGTTATTGTTTCCTTGGCTGTATGAGATGGGGCTCCATCTTGCATGAACACAAAATCAGTGCTCGTCTCCTTGATCTCTGACAACATTGGAGACAAAATGTCATTACAGTAGTAAATTGAGTTAATTTTAACGCCTCGCTGAATAAAAATGATGGATGTTTTGTTCTCAGATGACGCTGCAAGGGAAACCACTATCGAATCTGAAAAGTGTTTTTTTCACGCAAAAGTCGTTTTGGGTCAACATGAGTTTTTGTCGCCACTGCTGCACGAACCCGATCATTTTGGGTATTTCGTGGTGTTTCGACCGTAAATCGTTTCTCATCAGAAAACCAAATTTTTTTCACAGACTCATTTGACCGAAATCTTCGCAATAGATTTTTACATCGATGGAAACGTCTTTCTTTCACAGGCTCCGATAAAGCAGTAACCTTCACCCTCTTAAATGTTTTCAACCCAAGATCTTTTCGAATTATTCGCTGTACTGATGAACGTGAAATCCCGGTTTCTTTCGCAACTTCACGTTCACTTTTACTTGTTCCCGGTTGTTCCTCTTGACTTAAAACGATTTCATTTACTTTTTCAATGTTTTCTGGCGTTGTAATACTATTTGATCGACCACTTCCCGGACGCCGTTGACTGCTGCCGGTTTCTTTAAGTTTTTGTAAAAAATGTGCCACAGTTCTTTTTTTCCAATTTCTATTTGGAAATTTGTAAAGGATTCTGTTTAATGAATATCCTTTTTCTTCACGTAGTGCTTGTATAATGTTCTTATCAGATTCTCTCAATCCCATCTTGAGGGGTCTGGAATAGAAAAATTTCATTTAAAATTAGGATCAAGGAATAAATATAAATGCGCAACTTTTTTTTGTATATCTTTTTTTGGAAGCCAATTTTGGGCATTATATGGGCTTATAACCATCAAGCCATAGAATAAGTATTTAAAGAGAAAAGATTTATCTTTCATTTGGGTGTTTTTTTAAGTCTCTAGCTGCAATGGTTATTGAGATATCACTTCTCAAAATTGGTGCCTTTTTTTTTGGGCCACCCTCTATATAACCTTTGGTTAGCTTCCACCCGAATTGTTCATTCTGACGAAGGTCAAGCTTTTCACTTCGCCTTAGACCTACAGTTTAACGTGGAATCCGAACCACGCCCCATCAGCATCCCAGCGTCTTAACCACTAGGCCACCTTGGGTACCCATTTATCTACTAACTACTTTCTTTATTGTGTGGAAGGATGAACAGCTGGGTTTTGCCGCGCGCCGGCTGCCGTCGGGTCTCGAACCCGGGGCCGATGGATTCGTAGTCAGCGACGCTAACCACTACACCACCGACGCGCATTGCTATCAGGGATAGGAAACTGAATCGAACTGGAATTGATAAACTGATAAAACCGATATTATTTTATGAACTGAAATCGAAAAAAAACTCGAACTGAACAAAATTCTGACAACTAAAATCGAAATTTGAACTGAAATTGAAAAACAATCAAAAACTGAAAACTGAATTCGAATAGATTAAAAAAACAGTTTTGCGTTTCAGTTTTGAGGAGCATTTCGATCGCCAGAAAATATAAATAATGTGAACTATACAGTGGGTTAATTAAACACCTTCAGTTTTTCCATAGTTTTTGATTTGATAATAAAAGTGAATAAATAATAATCACTGTATTTAGAATCGAGATTCTTTCCCCTTTCCATTATGTAAAGCTCAGGCACGTTTTGGCATTCTATTCATGAGCTTTACCATTTGTTCAAGAGCACAATGATCGTAGTGTCTATTTAATTTTGTCAACACGCTGTAAGATTATATTTACTCGGACTTAATCATTTTTAAATTTCCCGCATGAAGTGAAGCCCGCTTCCGAGTAAATATAACTTGTGTTTAAACCAAATTTTTTTTCAAGTAATATCATTCATTTGGTTTAATTCTAACAAAAAATCAACTCGTAATTTTGAACGCAGAATAGTCTAAAATCATGGAAAAAAATTGTTCAAATTAAATGAAGAATTTTTGAATGTATACAAGCAGAGCCTTCGGCTCCCTGCCCTACGGGCGGGGCTTGCTTGCGCTTCCCAAACTCGCCAACGGCGAGGGCACGATAGGGTTACTACCCCTTTGGGAAGAGGTCATTCTCCCTCCCCCAAAACCCCCTCCCCCTTTATGCAACTTGGGGGACTAACCCCCACCCCCTTGTTGCGTAACCCCCTTCCAATTACCCCCACCCCCTCCCCCATTACCCCCACCCCTCTCCCCATTATCCACTTCACCCCCTTTGTTTTGTTGGTTGAAACATTGTGGGTAATTTTTTTTTTATTTAAACAGGAAATGGATGGAAACAGGAAATGGAAGGAATTGTAGGGGTTTTTTTAATAGTGAAAGGATTACAACTCTTATTAAGCATATATTCCGACAGTTATTAAGCACATATAAAACACTTGAATTACAAGTTTTCACTTTAATATTTCGTTTTTTCAAGGTCAATTAGAGATGAAAACGAGAATTTGAAAGGCGAATTTAGAATGTTTTCGAAAATCACTTCGCGAGTGGCATTCATTTCGTAAAAATTAAACATCTGTTGGTGTATACATCATACATGTATAATGATATTAATATATCAATATACAATATATTTATAATTCCTGTAATAAAAACTCATTTAGTAAGAGTTGAGATCACATAATCTCTCTCTCTCGCTCTCTCTCTCTCTCTCTCTCTCTCTATATATATATATATATATATATATATATATATATATATCAGACATGGGGCCTCGGCCTGGCCTCGGCCTCGAGTCCAGCTGAAAAGTAGAAAGGCCTCGTGACGTTTGTGAGGCATTAGGGAATCCTGATTTGTTTTGTTCTGTAATTTTTAACCCCTGGTAGCGTTGGGGTGGAGATTCTTCAGGTGGGCGCGCTCGGGGTGGATATTCTTCAGGTGAAGACCATGACCTGACAGGTGACCGTATGTGGCGGCATGCTTTGATAAATATTATTCAGACAGGTAACTAGTCAGGCGGCAGTCTTTGATAAATACTATTCAGTTAGGTGACCAACGGAATAGTGACAGATCACTGTGACGTTAGGTACATAAATATTATATATGTTGCGGTATATAAATATTATTCAGTCAGTCAGCAGTAGACCAATTGACTTAATGTAGCAAAACTAGTGTGGGAAAGCAATCTGTCGGTTGGTCATCAGTTGTACTGAGCTCATATAATGTGTTTGTGTTATTTATGTGTATAAACTATTGTACTGTAACTATTTCTATAACAAAAACTAGACCAAACTAGTGAAGAATACCACCTAGTATACTGATAACTAGCTACTAGCGTCGATAATTTTGTTTTTCGCCCGTCGTAAATTGTAACATATAAACTTCTAAATAATATGATTTGAAATGAATATATAATATCGGATGCAAACAATAATTTTGCTAATATCGGCATTACAACTGAGATGTAAATTGTTATATTGTTTGCAAACAATTTTTTTCAATATTTTTCATTTACTTTAATAATATAACGTATTATACATATAACTTTAAAAATGTCTGATAATGGATAATATCAGGTGCAAATATACTCTTGAATCAAATTGCATATATAACATGTTGAAATATCAGGTGCAAATATATTCTTAATATTATCGTTATTATATCATTATTGTATATATAATTATATAGTAATGGCCTACCGTACATCAGAAACATCTTTCACATACAGCACAAGCTACAATTACATTAATGATCTTTGGTAGACTTTAAGACCACAATTTCTTATTGTGAAGATATAGAAAAATGCAAAACTTATAAAAAAAAATAAGGCATCTCGAAATGTAGCTCTGTTTGCAATGTTCGCTAGAGTCGCTAATAATTTGTAGCCATTCAGAAATTATACGATCAACAATCAGTGAGATAGTACAATCTTGAAATATTTTACTGATAATCTTCACATCATAACTTTCCATGTTATCATAAATACTTGAAATATTGCGGGTATATTAAAATGAGAAATAAGAACTGCATGAAATGAGAAATAAAAAGTTATTGGGCTAATGTACTTATGGTGTCCAGGAAAACTTGTTCTGGCAACTGTGTCTGACTGTGTCACCCGGCAAGTATAAACACACAGCCTGTCGGTGTTGTGGTGTGGCCGCGTGTGATAGATGATGTGCTTAATTCTTAATAATTCCCTTTTATTAGATAAGTGAAGTGAGCTATGTCTTTGTTTATTAATTTTGAGAAGAATCTTGCTTTTCCTTATGGATTTCAAAAAAGAAGAGATACAAGCTAGTGTGAGGCTAAGGTAGGTTACCTTTGGAAGAGCTTTAAGCCTAGGCTAGGCTAGATTGTTGAGTCTTCCCAAAGCATGGAGGAGCTTATTTATAAAAGATTTCGAAGTGAGTATTCTGCACCCAGATTCGTTAGTTGCATCCGCATATCACACCTCCGGCCTAACAATCTTAAGGCCTCGTGAGGCCTCCCCTAAAAAGGCCTCGGCCTCGGCCTCGAGGCCTTTGTAAAATGTATGTACTCGGCCTCGAAGCCTGAGGCCAGGCCTCGTCCCCATGCCTGATATATATATATATATATATATGTGTGTAAAAATGAACAATGAATAATCAATATTCATTTTTACATAACCAAAATCGCTTAACGCGAGTTTGGATAAAAATTTTAATTGTAGCTTTCTACTTTTGTTTGTGTCATAACCTTACGATCTACCATTTCTATGGTTTAGTCGTATCCATTATCCATTTTCCATTTGTTATAGAAGTTATTATAATTAATTATGATTGTCTTGCATCTCACCCTCGACCCTAGATTATGCATACACATTGCATATAACAGGATTGGAACCCGTAGTTGTACTTCTTAGTCATTACTACCCACTCTTTGTCTCTAATTCATCTTTTCTAATAATGACATACACTATGACGTCATAAAATAACTTAATTCTCTTTACGTTTCCCATACCTTGTACACTAAATCACGTGCTTAGTATATGGACATCTTCCGTATGCAATGTATGGTAAATTCTTTAATAATAATGTGGTGTTATGTAGTATAAACATTATTATTCAACCATATTCATCCATACGTCACATTTTCCCGTCATTAATTTCCCTAGATCATTATCCTATATAAATTTTATTAAATATTCATTTTTACTCGTGTCAATCTATGAAACGCAAAACTTTAAGCATTCGTTCGAAAACGCAAAAATACGTTCTCGTATTATTTTTTTCATTTATTTTTTATTATATCACCTCCCGCATTGAACTCGAAAATGCTTAGTTGTTATCAAATTCCGCGAACTATAGCATAAGTGAGCGCTTCTAAGATGGAGACCTCCTGTCCCTCTGATTTCAAATTTATAACATATTATAACATATTATTTCGTATATAAATTATCTCGTATGTGCTCATGTACTTGTGTTGTACTAATAACCATATATAATAACCATATATAATAACCATATAGTATAACCATATAGTATAACCATATAGTATAACCATATATTATAACCATATATAAATATATAAAAACACTGTAAGAATGGTAAACGACGTAATGTACTTCAATGAAACTGTAATTAAATGTAATGATTTAATTTATAATGTAAGAATGTACTTTAATAGAACTGTAATGGACAATCATAAGCGAATGTGAAGTAATCCATAATTGTAATCGTAATTGTAATGAACCAAAATTAAATACGTACTCAGTCATGTACTCAAATTGTACTTATGTACTACTATGAAATTATATCGCCTTCACAAATTAGTTTTTGTTATTTTTATTTTTTTTATTATTTTTATTTGGAATTTTTCCAACATCTGATCATGTGTTTAAAAGGGGGGAACTTAACCTTCAACTGTCTTCCCCCAACATTTAGGTTTATATTATACATGTATTTGTAAAATGAACGGCACTTCATTAAGTCACTTCATTACGGCACTTCATTACGAGCCTCCCTTGTTAGCAGCCTCGCTGCGGGGAGGGGGCAGAGGCCCCTTGCCTCCTTAATTTTTAGATTCCGGCCTGAGCCATGGTCGAAAGAGGTCGAACCTCTACCCCTGTAAATTCAGAGCACTACCTGTACATTTTTTAGAAGTAAATTAGAGTAAGAGAAACTTTTTATTTTTCCCCTCGAGTTGGGCTATCTTCAGAAGAACTTAGTCAGTAAAGTCGATAAGTTATAAAAGAAAAGCCGATAATTTTAGTACCAAGAGAAAGTATCAGAGTATTATAGAAAGTTGTAGAAGAAAAGTATCAAGAAGAAATATCCGTTTCGGCCTCACAACAAGAACGCCTCGTCGATACGAGACACCCCATAAGCACATATAAGAAGGAGGGCATAACAGTCTGGCGAGTCTGTAGCCAAGAGTTTAAACATTTGGAGACCCTACTACCAAGATTAGAAGAAATATCCGTTGCTGCCTCCTAACTAGAGCCCCCGTCGATCCGAACCACCCCAGGGCCATAGACGGAGGGGTTAACATATATATATATTTTCTGGGAAAATTAAATCCACTATAGTCTGAATAAGTAATGGTAAATGACAAACACTATATATTTTTCTTTTTCATGATGTTAGCCCGACGTGGGCAACGGGTCACTCGCAAAGAGGCCCCAAAATATAACTTCCCTCATCAGCTATCTGATCCGCTTTGCAAATAGCTGTTGAGGGAAGCTATATTTTTGGGGCCTCTTTGCGAGTTACCCGTTGCCCACGTCGGGCTAACATCATGAAAAAGAAAAAACTATAGTGTTTGTCATTTACCATTACTTATTCGGACTCTCGTGGATTTAATTTTCCCAGAAGAGTTCCTTGTTCTATGCACGGTCCGTGTGTATCATGAAAGAACCTCAGGGGACCATTCTGAATTCAATCCCATATATATATATATATATATATATATACACATAAATAATGTTTTATTAAATAATTTCATGTCAAAATTATCCCTTTTATTTTATAAATAAAACGAAATTTATACTTTAACAAGTATCTTTCTTTACATGAAATAATTGAACTAAAATTATAATTGACATTTTTCAGAATTAAAAAAGAAAAAACTCGTTTCTGACATAAACAAAACCTTTTAAAGATATGTGATGATTTGTGAATGAAGGTTAAAAGACGTAATATTTTGTAGCTTATTTTATTTAGAGCTCTGTTGGGAGCCAGTGAGCATATATATATATATATATATATATATATATACATAAGCAAACAACCACAGGTTGTGGTTGTGGTTGTTTGCTTATTAATAAGATCACGTGTTGTTCTGTGATTTTAGTGCATATATATATATATACTACAGTTGGTCTGGAAGATTACAGATAATCTTTGTATAAAATCAATCGTCGTTGTCTGGAAAGTATAAAAGCAAATCCCCCAAATGAGGCGGGATGCTGTAGACGAGTCAAGAACAGGTCGTTATTGAAGATCTGTTCAAACCTAAATAAAGCATATATAATATATATATATATATATGTGTGTGTGTGTGTGTATGTGTGTTTGAATGTGTATCCTCTCATTGTGCGTAGTTTGTATTTCATGTGTCTGGCGAGAGCGAGAATGAATATATGAGCAGATAAATTCTTTGGAAAGGATGTCCATCATTCTAATGAATCGAATGCGTCTCCCAATTAGGAAAGTATGTGATGAAAAGTTAATATATTGTAATATCTTCAGAGCCCATGCTTTAACCCATGCTGTCACGGACCATCGTGGGCGTAATTGAACCTAAAAGGCAACGCGCGCAGTTTTAGTTCGAAAAATATATATACGAGAGGCACAATTTGAACGCGGGAAAACATTTTTCCAACGTTTCGTGACGACTTCTTACATTAGGGAAACGTTTAGTGTCCTGTTTAAAAAAATATAAGATGTACATAATGACCTTTCACGTTTAGTTACTAATTATATATATATACAGTGTATATAATATATATGAGGGGGGGGGGGGGGCTCTGTTTAAATTTAAGATAAATTATATAGATATACCAAAAAACTTTTCCCTCTAAAGTCCGATAACACCCTTATTTTAAATAATAATAATAATAATAATAAATACTGAAAAAATACAATAGAGAAAAAAAAGGAAAACAAAGAAAATGTAAAATATGTAAAAAGCTCAGATCCAACTAACATCTTTTGACGTCTGCATGCAGACGCAGACGCAAACGTTATAAGAAGGTTAACAATTTATTTTACGAGGATATAAGCATATATATACACACGAGTGTGTATATATATATATATATATATATATAAAGACCCGTTAGGAAAAATAATGTAAAAATGTAAAAAAAAATTCTTGAAATACGTTTATAAAGAGAAGAAAAAGAAGAAAAAATTCCTAACGATTAATTGTTGAGGAAAACTTAATTAAAATTACATTAACGACTCGGATTAACTAATCTATCGTGTAGAATTTTAGGATTAAATTACGCAATTATGAAAAGTAATCACGGTTATTAGGGTGAGGGATTAACTTATCTCGCGGGATTAATTGCAAAATCTCAGTTTTTTCAGTTGTATCAAAATTGGAAATTGTATAAAAATATTTGAAAATAAATTTAAATATAAAAAAATAACAAAATAATTTCTTTATTTTTTTTATTAAATATTTTAGCTGTAATTATTTATTATTGAAGAAACTTTAGTTATAATTAAGTTATAAACAAATAATTTTTTATTATTTATTAATATAGTTTATAGTTATACAATTATTTAATCTTAAACGATAATTAGAGCGAAAAAAATAGTCGGAGAAGGGAAATCAAAACGTATAATTTTCGAAGAAGAAAAATGAATTTGATGAAAAATGAATGAAAATGAATTTTATACGTTCAACAATTACAAGCTGAAGTCACATATCCTGTTTTACCCGTAAACCTTCTTTTGGAAGGTCTTGAAGCGTTAATCGTTCTCAGAAGGTATACGCTGAATAACCACAAAATAATCATAAAAATATAAGATGCATTTCGAATACTTACACAGTATTTTATGTAGTTAACAAAATATAGCAATAAATGTGTTATTACGTGGCTAAATAACATCGTACGAGTATTTCCAATAATAATCATATTAAGAATAAACACTTCTAGTAAAAGCAAAAATAATACATATTAAAAATATTAAAATAATATATATATATATATATATATATATATAACTGCAAACACGCAGTATAATTAACGTAAAGAACGACGCTTGTATAGGAGAATATTTCTGCGCGTATGTAGAAGAATTACGGCATTTGAATGAGTGAGGACCATGGTGTAATGGTTATCATATCTGACCGGCAATCGGAAGATCCCGGGTTCGATTCACGGGTGGTTACCTCATTTTTTCATTTGTTTCGTTCTCTCTCTCTCATCTTGCGCGGAATATTCTCCTATACAAGCGTCGTTCTTTACGTTATATATCTATATATATATATATATATATAATTTACTTATCAGTATGAACGATACGAGAAAACTTTAAAATTTTTACAATTTTACATTTTTAATTTTTAATTTTTAATATTTAAATATTTAAGTATTTAAATTTTAAAATTTTGAATTTTTTAAATCTTTAATTGACATCTAACATCAACATTATATGATAAATTAATAGTTTCTCTTCACTCCAAAGACAAACTCACGAAAACTAAATAAATTTTCAATGGGATACACCTCTAATGCAAAGGGTAACTTATAAGGAAAAGTTCACTTTCACTAACTTTGCATTAATATATTTTTTTCTAACCGTTTGCGGAGGGGCGTAACCGGAGAACTGCAGAAAATGCGATTTTCTTAAGTTACCCTTCCTATCCGGGAAGAATTTCCGGTTTTTATTTAATAATATATTCCATCCCAAAATGGCTTTTAAATATAATCGGTGGCCTTATTTCCAATGAAAGGGTGTCCTTAATTTAGTAGCTTCTTTGGTAAACTAATTTTTCACTGCAGTATAAAGGTAATACAGGTAATATAGTTGTTAATTAGGTAAATAATTAACAGTAATTGTATTATGATTGATAAAAATATAAATGTACAATATATATATATATATATATATTGCATGCATATATGGATGATACAACTCAACTTTATATATACATCATAGAGCTAAAGTGAGTCATTGTTTAGGTTTAGACTTCTATGCGCAAGAGGTTACATAGAGCTTATAAGGCTGTGTGACTCATATATACATATGTGTATTGTTTAACAATGTTTTAAGTTATTCAGATATACATATAATCTCTTACAGTATAAAATGCTATATGACAAGGTTATATCATGAAACATATATATATATATATATATATACTGTATATATATATATATATATGAATAGAAACGACATAAGTGTTAAGGAACGTTTCTGCACACGAGGAGGAGAGATAACGAATAATGAAAAATGAGGCGAACCGCCCAGGAATCGAACCCAGGGCCTTCCAATTGCCGGTCGGACGCTCTACCATTATGCTACGGACCTCACTCAATCACAAATCGAAATTCTCCCACATAGGGCAGAAACCAATGCCCTGAGAGGGCACCCTCGCAAATCGTGAATATGCGCATATAACTGCAATGACCGCGCAGTATATAAATGAATAGAAACGACATAAGTGTTAAGGAACGTTTCTGCACACGAGGAGGAGAGATAACGAATAATGAAAAATGAGGCGAACCGCCCAGGAATCGAACCCAGGGCCTTCCAATTGCCGGTCGGACGCTCTACCATTATGCTACGGACCTCACTCAATCACAATTGGAAGGCCCTGGGTTCGATTCCTGGGCGTTCGCCTCATTTTTCATTATTCGTTATCTCTCCTCCTCGTGTGCAGAAACGTTCCTTAACACTTATGTCGTTTCTATTCATTTATATACTGCGCGGTCATTGCAGTTATATGCGCATATTCACGATTTGCGAGGGTGCCCTCTCAGGGCATTGGTTTCTGCCCTATGTGGGAGAATTTCGATTTGTGATTGAGTGAGGTCCGTAGCATAATGGTAGAGCGTCCGACCGGCAATTGGAAGGCCCTGGGTTCGATTCCTGGGCGGTTCGCCTCATTTTTCATTATTCGTTATCTCTCCTCCTCGTGTGCAGAAACGTTCCTTAACACTTATGTCGTTTCTATTCATTTATATACTGCGCGGTCATTGCAGTTATATGCGCATATTCACGATTTGCGAGGGTGCCCTCTCAGGGCATTGGTTTCTGCCCTATGTGGGAGAATTTCGATTTGTGATTGAGTGAGGTCCGTAGCATAATGGTAGAGCGTCCGACCGGCAATTGGAAGGCCCTGGGTTCGATTCCTGGGCGGTTCGCCTCATTTTTCATTATTCGTTATCTCTCCTCCTCGTGTGCAGAAACGTTCCTTAACACTTATGTCGTTTCTATTCATTTATATACTGCGCGGTCATTGCAGTTATATGCATATATATATATATATATGTGTGTGTGTGTGTGTGTGTGTTTTAGTGTGTGTGATCATGGGATTATAGCACACAAATTTAAGAAAACAGAAATTACTGGAAAGGTGGGACTATGTATATTTAATTTTATAACTCAAAGAACACGAAGAATATTAGTAGAACTCGGTTCCTCCATCCATCTACTCGTCACAATCTTCTACACGACTATCCCCTTACCTTCAACAACACAACTGAATCCTTCCTCTTCTCTTAACATTCTTGGTGTTTCCTTTTCTCTTGATCTTTCCTGGAAAGATCACATATACTCTCTTTCTAAAAAAAGCTTCTAAGAGGTTAGGTGTGCTGTACCGCGCCCACAGTTTCTTCACCTCCACTCAGTTTCGGTCTCTGTTCATGGGTCTTATTCACCCCTGTATGGAGTATGCTTCTCATGTGCCGGGTGGTTCAACCCATACAGCCGTACTTGACCGGGTGGAATCAAAGGCTTTTCCTTTCATCAATTCTCCGCCTGTTACTGGTTGTCTTCAATCTCTCTCTCTCTCTTCGCCGCAATGTTGCCTCACTCTCTCTTTACTATCGCTATCACAACGGACATTGCTCTTCTGAATTTTCTAACTACATGCCCCCCTCCTTTAAGGAGAGCACGCAGTACCAGAGTTTCTACACTTTCTTATTCTTTTTCTGTCCAACTATCTAATGCAAGTATTAATCGGTATTTTCAGTCTTTCATCTACTCAACCGGTCAACTCTGAAACAATCTTCCCCAATCCATCTTTCCTCCTGTCTATGACTCCCCCCCCCCCATCTTTCAAATGCAGAGTGTCTAGACATCTCAAAATCCCGGACGTTGATTTTGACTCTCTTCTTCTTATTCTATGGGGCGCTTTTGCGGGCATTTGCCCTTGGCCCTTCCTTTCTGCATAAAAAAATGGAGTTAAATCTCCAATCACAGACGTCATCAGTTCTGCCCTACAAGATACAGTATTACCTTCCTTGCTGTTTATAATTTCAGACATAGACGCGGATATGAAAGACTGTCGTATCGTGCTTTTGCGGAAGACGCATATATATGTAAGGAAATATTAAATGAAGGTGGCATAGAAAAATTACCAAGTGCTATTTAAACATTATTCAGGTGAATGGAAGGCAACAGTGTGAACTTCACCAAAGAAAAATTCCCGCCCATAAAGTATGGTAACAACAAAAAGTCGCAGAATAAAGGATACAAA
Source organism: Bathynomus jamesi (assembly GCA_023014485.1). Classification (NCBI taxonomy): domain Eukaryota; kingdom Metazoa; phylum Arthropoda; class Malacostraca; order Isopoda; family Cirolanidae; genus Bathynomus; species Bathynomus jamesi. Next base: position 399,020 of record JAJOZX010001831.1, on the reverse strand, counting down.
ACACACACTACAAGACAATCAGGTAACACCAAACCCACAAGTCAGGGATCTTCGAGTAATAATATCATCGGATGCGGAAGTCAGGAAACAATGTAACATTAAAATTATAATAGCTAAAAAAATAATGGGAATAATCTGGAGGAACTTCCGCAACAGAAAAGCAAACGTGCTAAAAGTATGGGAAACTTTAGTCCTGCCAATAATTGAGTATTGCTCAGTACTCACGAGCCCATACAGAAAACGAGACATTACAAACATCAAAGCCCTACAAAGGACTTTTATGTCTAAGATAGAGGAAATGAAAGATGAAGACTACTTGTCTCGACTACAATCCCTGTAACTACTCCAAGGAAAGAAGACGTGATCGATACACAATAATATACATATGAAAGATACTCGAGCGACATGTCCCAAACTTTGGAAATAAAATAAAACTAAATTGGAATAAGAAAACAGGTAGATTTTGTACTATCTCAACAGAGGTGAGACAGGGGTACAGACATGAAAGTGAAAATGAAAAATACCTTCAGAATACAAGGTCCAAAACTTTTTGATGTACTGTCAAAACAACTGAGCAACCTCCAGCACACTAACCTGAATAATTTCAAGAACTAGCTGGACAGGTTCCCGCGCAAAGTCCCTGACCAGCCATGCGTGGCTGGGTATGAAGGCAGGATGAGAGTTCAAAGCAACTCTCTCTTTCAGCAAAAAAAAAGTTAGTAGGAGTGCTGCAAAGGGTTCGAATATAGAGTGAACCTGAACAGTTATTCGAAACCATCGAACGTGTATATATACAAAATAAAAATTAAATTTAAAGATAAAATCACAGTTAACAATTAGCCAGTTAAGGATTAAATAAACTCTCAAATATCATTTAATAATATCAACACTCCAAATCAATCAAAAATAGACAGCATACTTATATAAAATTAAACCAATACTGAAATTGATAAAGGCAATTACCAAACCAGTTTTCAATATAATATAAAGGTCCGGAAAAAAATTCCCAGAAAATATTGTATGAAATTAACTAATTAGTAAGTTTTGGTTTTGTTTTTGAAATTTTGTTATATTTTTTCCGAAAATAACAAAATATCAAAGGCGGAAAGAGCAAAAATTACTAATTATTAATTTTTTTAAAGGGGGTGCAGGACTATTAATCATTAATTTTTGGGCCTTTTTAAAATTTTATTTTTCAGCAAAAATTTTTTTCTGCAAGTGTACAATCGTAAGGTACAGTAGGTGTGGCTCAGTGTCCGCAACTTTTGCAATAAATTGTTCATTTGGAGAAAAACGTTCGCCTAGAAACAAAATTTCTAAAGAGCATAAAATCATTAGTGAATTGGATTTGTTTTTTGAAATTTTATTACTGTGACCAAAAAGAATAAAATATCCAAAGAAAACAATATATTAACAGTTAGTAATTTTTTATGCTTTTTTAGAAATTTTGCTTCTAGGCGAACTTTTTCCTCGGAAACTCTACCTTTCTGATATGGATAAATTATTGCAATTCAAAATAAAGAATGAAATTAGGTGTGCATTACACCTTAACCCTTTGGTGTTACAAATTTTGTTGTGGCCAACGCCAGACGCTTTTATTGAGTCTCAGAAAAAAAAGTTGTGTCAATAAAGGGTTAATAATAATACCCATACTCATAAACCGGAAAAAAACTGTTTGTTTATAAGGCTTAAAACAATCCTGTAAATTTTGTTACAATAGTCATCTGAAATGATCAATTTGTGTATTATTTTTATACGAACTCATACAAATAAGAGATCACATTGCAATTAATAATTAAGCTCAGTAGTCCCCAGAAGTACTAAGTCTTTTGTATTCCATAGATTACTTTAAAATAAATAATAAAGATCCTGTAAAGTTAACTGTCAATAAAATAACTTAGTATGGACAAGAACTATAGATAAGTTTTAATTAAGTGTAGGTTGATATAATGCTGGTTTGACTTGTCAACTTTATTCGCGATTACTCTCTGACTGAAGATAGAATTTCTACTTTTGCAGTATTCGGGCCAGAGACTCCATTTCACGACGACTTGAAGCTTTTTCCCGAACACAAATGTTGTTCATTGATTGGCTGGACCACAATGAACGGTGACTTCGTTCAACGATCCTATGGCTCCAATGCTTCACCATCTCTGCGCACAATAGTGGGAGTAGCTGCTTATATTCTGATCCTCTCCCTCTTTCTGCGTGCGAGCTAACAATATTTCGTCGACAAATCATTTTGTTGATAAGTTCTTTTGAGAGTTAGATGATGTTAGGTGTTAGATTAGGCTTAGTTAGTTTTTACATTAGGGTAGGCTTGGTTAGGCTCAGTTAGGTTATGACAGGTTACGTTAGGTTAGGCTTGTTTAGGTTACGTTAAGTTTGGTTTGGTCAAGTTAGTAGGTTAAGTTATTAGATTGTCGATGAAATTTCCTGTATATTGACCATGTCTGGATAGTCTCAGACCTGCAACAACAACAGTCAGTCGCTTTGTCTTGCGACCTATACTCAGATAATTTAAAACTTCATTCATTAATAGCTTAGCTGATCTTTTTCCGTGTCTCTCTACCCTTTGAGCAGTCCATCATGCTCTCAAACACGTTTCCCCCTATATTCCTCACTATTCATACATGCATCTTACACACTACACAATCTTTTCAAAATTTCTAAAATAAAAAAATTGTCATCATTGAACCTTGAAGACCTTGTTTTTGGCTCTCTCCTTCTGTGGAGGGGTCATTTTGGGGGAGGTTCGCCCTTGGTCCCCTCCTTCCTACATAAAAAAAAACGCTTATCTTAATCTTAGCACAAATTACACTACTTACACTACCCAAGCTAACTTGTCACCTATAGCAGAGGTCCCCATCCTTTCCTGGCTCAAGGCACCTCGGTGAACATCCATTCTTCTATCGCGGCATTCCGGACGATTTCCGTTTCCCACAGTTCAACATCTATTCCTTCCACTCCCCACCCCCGAACACCACGTAACTTCAAACGGATCCAACACAGTTTCTGTATGGACGTAATAAATGGCGAATGTTTAGTTTCATTTGAAATTTCAATATCTTTACTAACTTCTCAATTTTCAATTACTTAGTTTTGTCATTTTCTTCAAATCTCGCAGCACCCTCGTTCAGAAACACGGACCTCTAGTCTTAGTCAGTATATATATAAATAAGGCTTTCACGGTTTAAATTTATTGGATCCGTAATCGTAGATATCCTTTCTTAAACAGTGTATTTCCGAACCAAACTGGATCCTACATAATTCGATCTCCAGAAACCATGAATGAAATATTCATCTGAACGATAATAATAATAATAATAATAATAATAATAATAAACATTTCCCTGTTAATTTTAATTTTTATGTAAATCGCTAAAAGGCAAGAACCTAATTTTAAAACCAAAGAATTTCATCAGACGATAGATCAAAATGATGAACGAAAAACCTTGAATCATCTTTCGACTTTGATTCGCTTTAGGCTAACCAATTAAACATAGATAAGTAGAGAAATAAGTCCATTACAAGACTTTATTAGCCAAATTATGTGTGAAAAATGTCACTTTTACGTTCCAAATATGGTCATTATTATAAATAAAATAACAGTTTCATTTGTAAATATAAATAAAAGAAAATAATTGTGGGATTTTGACCCGCCATGCGCGGTAGCTTAGTGGTAAAGCGTCGGGTTGTTAATCTAAAAGTTTCGGATTCGAATCTCGGTTCGAACTTCATATTTCGGCGATTAAAACGTTTCTCTGGGTATATTCTTCGGTGGAGTAGTGCGTGGTTCGGATCCCACGTAAAGCTGTTGATCCCCTCCGTCGTACGAACTTAGAGAAATGTTACGAAGGTTAAACGATCATTGTTAGTGTAGGATTGGGGGATATACGAAGGATACCTTATTGCAGTGTTCTTCAATCTTTTATAACTTTATGCGCCCCTAAGCCAGGCTTTGAGAAACTCACGCATCCCAGAAGGAAAATTGCCACAAATTTGCATGTTTACTTCACCTTTGTGCTTTGTTTTCAGAATTAACACAGTACACATACTCACATGGTATAAATACCATTATTATTTCCTCACACACGGTATATTTAAACATTAAGAAGCAAAAATAAAATACAAATAATAGCACACATTTTATACATAAAATAAAACAGTTACCTAATTGTTATAAAGGTGTCAGATTTAAAAAATAAAGATAAATAACTAACTAAACTAGAAAAGAAAAGAATAATTAATGAATACTATTGTCATTGAACACCATTCAATGAACACTATTGATTGCATATCTTTCAATGAATATCACACCATTCAATGGCTGGCCTGCTGCTGCATTACTCCTACGATGTTTTTAAAACGAGGTATTATTTCACTCTCCAGAGGCCCCCTCATCAAAGAATCGACATCGAGTAACAGGTTTCTCTTTTTGCTTTTGATGCCCATCAGATTGGAGAAACCTCTCTCTGCCAGGTACGTCGTTGCCATCCGCACAAGAAAGGTCATGGCCTTCTGGGCAAGTCCTTGGTAGTCCGGAATTCTCAAAAGTGAGACCCAGAATTCTTCATAATAGGAGAATTCTTGGAATGATGGCTTCTGGGCAAAACCTGTTGACAGTTCTAGGAGTGTAGTCATCAACGAATCCAGATTGGCAGATCTGACATTGAGACAAAAGGGTTCACAATCCACATACACTCTTCCAGTGCTCTTGTCTCGTGATCAGGGAAATAAAGACTGCAGTTCTCCTTCAGAGTTTCCAGATGAAAGATAACAAATTCCTTCATATCTTCCTCCAGCGAGGGAGACCCCACTTCCCAGTTGCACTCCCTCAAAAACTGATCAAGGGAGGAGAAATCAGTGAAGTCCTTCGTTTCAATTCTCCTTTTTCAGAGCCCTATCTTCAGTTTGAAAGCTTCAACCTTACCAGTCACGTCAAATATATTCCCACCGTTGCCTTGGAGGGAAAGGTTCAACCGGTTCAACTGCTCAAAGATTGAAGCCATGTAGGATAGCCTGGCAACCCAGTAGTTGTCTTGGAGCTTGAAAACCTTCTCATCTCCTTCTTCTGTCAGAAACACACACAATTCTTCTCTCAAAGAAATAAATCTGTTCAGCACTTTGCCACGAGACAGCCAGCGAATTTCTACATAAAGGAGGAGCTTAGTAAATTCGGCACCCATCTCCTTGCAGAGCTGTTCATACATGTGAGACTTCTTTGCCTTTGCACCGATATTATTCACAATCTTTACCACGTCGTTGGGGATACATGATGTAGTCATCCTTCCACTTCCGTTTCTTTGGTTTCGGTGGATTGGATAAGCCCGATGAATGTTGCACTTTCCGCTCCAAATTCGTTTCACCACCAATCCTCGGCAGCGGCGCGGCTATTCCAGCTTTCGATCTTCCTGTTCCTCATCAGAATGACTGCCAGTCAAATTTCCATCATCTGTGCTGGACCTTTCATGCAATATCACAGGCTGTTGTTCTTCAGTAACAACAGTTTTCTTGAAATATTTAAAAAGGGCCATCTGCAGGGAAGAAAAATTCAATTGTGCCTATTATGTATTACGATTTATGTTTAAATATACACACACCACAGGTTAAATATATACACACCACACTCAACGAACTCTCATCCATGACTACAGTATTTGCACTAGAAATATAACTAAATTGCATGAGCCTTCATAAATCACCTAAAATGTGTCAATAATAACTTGCTATATCTTTTCAATACTTTATGACTAGTGGGAAAAAACATATACAATATACATCCAGTATTTTTCTCCCCAAAACTCCTTTCGTACTATGCACCCCTATGCACAATGTTCATGCCATGCACCCCTCCATGCACCCCGTCAGTTCCATATACCTCTGGAAAAATCTCATGCACTCCGGTTGACAATCACTGCCTTATTGGACCAAATCCATAAAGAATGAAGACCACATCTTTTTAAGAAAATCGTTCTCAAAAGAGATTCAACATTTTTACAAGGGGCTCTTCTATCATTATTTTTCCGATTGGCGAAAACAGTGCTGATTAATTACAAATTAATTGAGTCTTAAAACACTAAAAATGTCTCGAAAAAAAAAAATATATATATCTATATATGGGATGAATTTCACAATTAAACACGTGAAATGAATGAATGATGCAAACTCACAAAGAAAAAAAAAAATTCCAAGGCCTTTCGTGTATTCAGAAGTACACCTCGGATTCCCTAACGAGGTGTACTTCTGAATACAGGAAAGGACTTGGAATCATTTTTCTTTTTCCCTGTGGGTTTTCATTATATATTATATATATATATATATATATAATGTTACTATATATTTACCTTGACGTTCCTAAGAGATGAATTAATGGTTGTCCCGAAATGTGTCTTTTTAAGGTATAATTGGACCAGGTTGCAAAATGGCATGAATCATTTAGTGCAGGAATTTGCAGCTAAGTAAAATGTTTGAAAACAAGTCATTAAAACTATTCTTACATTGAATTAAATTCCAAAATGCTTATCTTTTACAACATTAAAAAAGTTACATTAATATACACTTCAATGAGACGTGTACCCAAAGGTGGAGATTGTGGGTTCAAATAAATGCTATTATTAAGTGTTTGATAAGGGTAATCATGCATGCTACAGCTCCGATTATGTTAATTCTACTATTGCAACAACTACTACTACTACTACTACTACTACATAATAATAATAATAATAATTATTATTATTATTATTATTATTATTATTATTATTATTATTATCATTAATATTATTTTTGCTTTAATTATTAATTATGTAACTAATTCTTAAATATAATGTTTACCAGTAAATATTATTTATAAAAATGATTAAGCCTTGGGGATAAACACACTTTCATTTTCATGCAATTATATATTGTCTTCCTTTGACATTTTAGTGGGATGCTGCGTTTTGTAGTATGTGGTGTGTGTGCAGTGGGTTGTATACTGCAAGGTTCCTCTGAAACATTATTTCAAAATTATGCTTTCCTAATTACGGGTATTCAGACTCCAAAATACTAACGTTTTACTTAGTTTAATTGTTAATAATTATTTCTGAAGGTGCGCCATATAAGGTTTCGAGAAGTCGACTGAAACCTTTAATATACTGTGTGTATATATATATATATATATATATATATATATATACCTTTTGATACGATTCAGACAAAAAATAAATAAATAAAATAAAAATCTTTTTCATTATAAAAAAGGACTGAATTTGAAATATGATTAATAATTAATAATTAAGACAATTAATTCAAATTAATAATTAAAACATGTTAATTATTATTATTATTATTATCATTATTATTATATATACTGTATACACTATACAGGCGGTTAGCATCGCAGTCGGCGCGCAACAAACCCAGGTTTTCATCCTTTCATACAATAAAATTGGTTGGTAGGTAAGTGGGTACCCTGGGTAGCCTTGTGGTTAAGAGGTTGTGCTGCTGATCGGGCGGTCATGAGATCGAGTCCGGACGAAAACTTTGTAATTTCTGACCACCAGTGGTGAGTCGTGGTTCGGATTCCACGTTAAGCTGTACGTCTAAGGTAGAGCAACAAGCTCCACCAAGGTTAACCAAGCTTATATATATTACTAATCTTATATACTGTATTTTGAATACATAAGATATAGTATGATATAGAATGGTATAGAATGGTATGCTAACTTATAATGAAAAAAATACATTTTAAAACGCGATTTTGAATCCTCTTTCTATAATTTTTTTTTAAGATTAACAAAAAGCTCATATATATATATATATATATATATATATATATATATATATATATATATATATATATATATATATATACATACAGTTCTTACGCATAGGATATTTATTTTATTGAATTAAATTGTCGAATTACATACCAGATATTAGTTTGCACGTAACAAAAGTCTGTATCTATAGGATATTTATTTTACTGAATCTTACTTTATTGATCTGACGCATTTAGAGATTTTTCCTTTGGAGACATCTCAAGTCACTAATTTACTCATCCTGACCTCGCACCATTGATCACCTGAAGAAAAGAATTCACGAGGAATGCGTCAAAATTAGTGAGAATGTGTTCGCTACTGTTGGATCTAGAATACTTACCACAATTCACACGTACGAATAGCTTTCTAGAATGCAATTGAAACATCTAAGTCAGTGAAATAAATATCTTCAGGGAAACGAAAATATAGTATTATATATACACACACACACACACACACACACACACACACACTATATATATATATATATATATATATATATATATATATATATATATATATATATATATATTAGGGTGTCTCAAATATACGAATGGAGGATTTCGGGTCGGGGCGACGCTTGCCCGTATTACACCTTTATAAAGGATTGTTATCACAAAATTTGACAGCTGTAGGAGGACTTTTAGGGGTCACTCAAGTTCGCCACTTCTGTTTCACTTATACAAGATTTTCTTCTCTTTCGCAGGTGATGGTTACTAGAGCATGAAACCAAACCAGTTGTGGTTGCTGGACAAGGCCCCAATTGCAGCGATTGTTTGTCCACGACTTCCATCGAACGAGCAATGCCTGCTCCTTTACTTCCACCACCACCAAGACCAAGAGGGAAGGAAGACCAAATCGGAGAGCATTCGCCTGGTGGTGGAAACCATCTGGCCCTTCTGGGAGAAGGCCAACATACCAACTACCACCAAGAAGTACGCAGGGGAGAAGCTGGCGAATTGATCGATACCTACGACGCACTCAAGAAGAACAGGACAAAGCCGCAAGAGAGTTACCGGTACAAGGAGGGGATGTTCAAGTCGGATTTGGAAGACGTGTTTGACGTGGCTCACTCCTCCGCGCTATCCTCCTCCAAGGTCCCTCAGGAGGACAAGGATTTTCTCACCTCGCAGAGGGAAGACAGGATGTCGTCAAGTCTTGCGGGGGTGGACCAGAAGACAGCGAAGAAGAAAGCTGTGAAGCGGAAGAGGGATCTTGCAGCCACGGCTAGGAAGAGTAAATGGGATGCTGGGGTGACACAGCTCATGGAGGTAGCGATCTTGGAGGTGGATGGTAGCAGCACTGAAATGAACACGGAAGACGAGGATGATGACGACGAGACGTACCAAGCGCCCAGCACCAGCAAGGCCCAGACTCAAAAGAAAAGGCGAATGAATGCCCTCACGGACCCGAATCTCATCGCTGCTTGGGATCGCGACAACATGTCCGTGAGACAAGCAACGTCGTCCTTTGCAGCAGCAGCTCAGAGTTTGGGTCATGACCTGGATGACCTGGTAATCTCGCCAGCAACTGTTCATCGAACACGGAACAAGATCCGAAAGGAGATGGGAGAAGAGTTGACCCGAAAGTTCGAAGCTTCTGGTCCTTTAGTCTTGCACTGGGATGGGAAACTGTTGGAAGATATCGCCAAGGAGAAGGAGGAGGTTGACCGGATTGCTGTTGTGGTGACGGGCGATGGAGTCGAGGAGCTTCTTGGTGTACCCGTTGCGGTGGACGGCACTGGAAAAGAACAGGCTGCAGCCGTACTCCAGGAAGTCCAGGCTTTTGGCATTTCGGAGCAAATCATTGGACTGGGATTCGACACCACAGCTGTGAACGCTGGGATGATCCAAGGTGCTTGCGTTCGCATTGAGCAGGAGTTTGGCCGTCCCATGTTGTGGTTGGCTTGCCGTCACCACGTCTTGGAGATCTTACTCAAGGATGTCTTCGTGCGATGTCTGGGGCCGTCCTCTTCCCCTGACATTCTCCTCTTCAAAAGATTTCAACAGCGGTGGGCCTCCATTGACAAAGGGTCATTCTTGTCCATCGGTGACGAAAGCAATCCCACAACAACTGACAACTGGGCAAATCAAGCGTCTTCCATGAAGAAATACCTGCAGCAGACGCTTTCCCACGGCACACATCCCCGAGAAGACTACCGTGAACTCCTCATCCTTTCCTACCGCTTCCTTGGCGGTCAGGTCCAGGGGGGATTTCGTCAGCCTGGGGCCTATCACCACGCCAGATGGATGGCCAAAGCCATCTATGCCCTCAAGATTTTCATGTTCCGTCACCAACTGGACCTGACAGCCAGGGAAGGAGGACTTCGGCGGCTGTGTTTGTTCATCTCCCTCGCGTACGTGAAGCAGTGGAATGAGGCAATGGTCTCGAATCGAGCTCCACTGAACGACCTAGAGTTCCTTCGCCTGCTCGAGGCCTACCCTGACAAGGAAGTCAGCCACACGGCATCCATGGCCTTGAAAAGGCACCTGTGGTACCTCTCAGAGGATCTCGTGGGGCTTGGTTTCTTTGACGACCGCATTCCAAAGGACACGAAGCTAAAGATGGTCCAACGACTTCAATCCCCCGCCACGAAGAAAGGACTCAAGCGGATCGATCCGAAGAACTTCAATCCACAGCAATCCATCGAGCTCTTCGTCACCCGGAGAACAAAAGAAGTCTTCTTCCGCGCGATCCTTCCAGAATCTGAGTCTCCCACCTTCCTCATGAAAGATCCAGAGGATTGGATCAATGACCAGGATTGGATCACGGCGCAAAAGAGGGTGAAAGCCCTGAAGGTGGTCAATGACGCCGCCGAGCGTGGTATCGCTTTGATGAAAAGATTCACCATCACGCGTGATGAGAAGCAGAAGCAATTCGTCCTCAAGGTGGTTCGGGCTCACCAGAAGTTGATCCCCGTCAAGACGAAGGAGAGCTTGAAGAGTAAAATCAAGTAGTGTAGGACAGATTGATGATGAAAACAATCCATTTATACGCGCTTATTTCAATTAATGAAAGGTGCATTTCGTTTATTTTCATTTTTGTTCAGAAATAAAGAGAATAAGAGAATGATAGAAATTTCTTTTTTTTCCTAAATAGCTACAAGAAAGTGTTAAACTTGAGTGACCTCTAAATACTGTTCGATTCCCATCATTTTTCGATTTTTAGAACCTCTATGCCTATTGAAATCGGGGCAGCATTCGCGAGCAAGAGAAAATCGAAAAAAAAAAATTTCTATGTATTAATGAGACACCCTAATATATATATATATAATATTTAGGAGAAATCCAATGACAAGGAGAAATGTAAATGCCATGAAAAGTCTTCTTTATTGCGCAACGTTTCGAGCAATACGCTCATCTTCAGGCTGTTTAATAACAATGTGAAATTAAAATCAATATTGAATGAAAAACAAACAGAAATTTCTATAACCTATTCGTAAAGACAAATTTTAAAAGACTGAGAAAAGAGGGTTAAGTTCTAAGTTATACAGATTTACATATAAAAATTAAGAAGTTATTTTTAAATACATGTAGTAAATGTGAAATTAATACACTGGAAAAATTACCAATAGTACACTGGAACAATGGAGCTATCTACCTTACACAGCAGTATCCGAGGCCGACTAATTTGAGCAGAGGAAACGGGAACGAAGGATGGCGAGGGAGATAGGGGAAGGAGGGATTATAAGGAATTGGGGAAGGAGGAGGGATCATAGCAAATTGAGAGGGACGGACGATGAGTCAACATTCAGACTAGGGGACAATGCTTTAATGAAAAGGGATTCTAAAATTCTTAGTGAGTTGGGACAAGTATTACAACCAAGAATTTTAAAATTGTCTAAAGTGACATCAATTTTGCATTTGATGCTATGTTCACGAATGCTGGAGGCTTCCTTAGTTTTTAAAATTTTACCTGTTCGGCCACTTATTCCCATATGCGAATAAAATCTAGCCCTGAGAGAGCGAACAGTGCTGCCGATGTAATTCCCAAGGAGACACCTGGGGCAGGTAAATAAATATACAACACCGCTACGCAACGAGTCAGGGGTTCGATCCTTCGCTGAGAAAAAGCTACCTAAAGACGTTTTATTAATAAATATGATGCGGAAATCAGTATGATAAAAAAATTTCCTTAACAATTTTGTAAATTTAAGCTTAAATTCCTTATTCAAGGGACCCATTTCAGGTACCAAGAAATATTTTATATCCTTCGGCACTGTAATACATGGAAGTTGAGGGCTATAAACATTATTTAAGAAGGATTTAATTAGTTTGTCTACATATTGAACAGGAAAACTATTATTAGTAAAGTATGATCTTATTTAACTCAAGAATTTTTTCTTAAACTTAGAAATCTTAAATTTCAATCTTTCATATTTAGGAAGAGTGATTTGCAGTGTATTAAGAATTTGGCAAAGAACCAGGAGATTGTTGTGACTAGACCAGACAAGGGTAACGGAGTGGTTATTTTGAATAAATCGGACTACATAAACAAAACTAATGAAATCCTAAGTGATCTTACTAAATTCAAACAAATTCTAGAACCTGTAAATAAAGTCATTGTAAGGTTAGAAGACCAGGTTAATAGATTTCTGTCACGACTAAAGTCCTTAAAGATAATAAAAAATGATACTTACTCTCAGTTGTTCGCATCTGGTGCTAATCTTGCTCAATTATACTGTCTGCCTAAAATCCATAAAGCTGGAACACCTCTCCGTCCTATTTTAGCTTCGTATAACTTACCCACCTTTCAATTGGCAAAATTTGTTGTTCGTCTCCTGTCCCCCTTTGCGAAAATGTTTACACTATAAATAACTCGTTTGAATTCCAAAAAGAACTCCTGGGTAAAAACTTCGATTCAAAAAAGTTTTTTGTCAGTTTTGATGTAAAGTCACTTTTCACAAATGTACCTGTATCTGAAACTATTGCCATTATTTTAGATAGGGTTTTTAGCTCAGTTGATAATTTTCATGGTTTTTCATTGTCTCATTTGAAGGAACTTTTAGAATTGGTTTTCAAACAATGCTATTTCACTTTCAACAATAAGGTTTACCAACAAATTGATGGGGTAGGGATGGGATCACCAGTCGGACCGTTAGCAGCTGACTTTTTTATGACTCATTTAGAAAGTGTAATTTTTAGACAATCTCCCACTCATCTCAAGCCAATTTTCTATCGACGCTTCGTTGATGATTCGATAGCAGTCTTTGATAATGCGGTACAAGCGCAACAATTCTTTAACTTCCTAAATTCTTTGCACCCCAATATAACGTATACAATGGAAACTGAGCAAAATGGCTCCCTCCCTTCTTAGATCTTTTAATTTCGAAAAACGGTGATTCTATTACTACATCAGTTTATAGGAAACCCACTTTCACTGGTTTGGGCATGAATTTTTTTAGTTTTACTGATTTCAACTATAAGATGTCTTGTATTAAAACTCTCCTGTTCAGAGGATATAATTTGACCTCTAATTTTACCTTACTTAATGATGAATTTAATAATCTAAGATCATACTTTACTAATAATAGTTTTCCTGTTCAATATGTAGACAAACTAATTAAATCCTTCTTAAATAATGTTTATAGCCCTCAACTTCCATGTATTACAGTGCCGAAGGATATAAAATATTTCTTGGTACCTGAAATGGGTCCCTTGAATAAGGAATTTAAGCTTAAATTTACAAAATTGTTAAGGAAATTTTTTTATCATACTGATTTCCGCATCATATTTATTAATAAAACGTCTTTAGGTAGCTTTTTCTCAGCGAAGGATCGAACCCCTGACTCGTTGCGTAGCGGTGTTGTATATTTATTTACCTGCCCCAGGTGTCTCCTTGGGAATTACATCGGCAGCACTGTTCGCTCTCTCAGGGCTAGATTTTATTCGCATATGGGAATAAGTGGCCGAACAGGTAAAATTTTAAAAACTAAGGAAGCCTCCAGCATTCGTGAACATAGCATCAAATGCAAAATTGATGTCACTTTAGACAATTTTAAAATTCTTGGTTGTAATACTTGTCCCAACTCACTAAGAATTTTAGAATCCCTTTTCATTAAAGCATTGTCCCCTAGTCTGAATGTTGACTCATCGTCCGTCCCTCTCAATTTGCTATGATCCCTCCTCCTTCCCCAATTCCTTATAATCCCTCCTTCCCCTATCTCCCTCGCCATCCTTCGTTCCCGTTTCCTCTGCTCAAATTAGTCGGCCTCGGATACTGCTGTGTAAGGTAGATAGCTCCATTGTTCCAGTGTACTATTGGTAATTTTTCCAGTGTATTAATTTCACATTTACTACATGTATTTAAAAATAACTTCTTAATTTTTATATGTAAATCTGTATAACTTAGAACTTAACCCTCTTTTCTCAGTCTTTTAAAATTTGTCTTTACGAATAGGTTATAGAAATTTCTGTTTGTTTTTCATTCAATATTGATTTTAATTTCACATTGTTATTAAACAGCCTGAAGATGAGCGTATTGCTCGAAACGTTGCGCAATAAAGAAGACTTTTCATGGCATTACATTTCTCCTTGTCATTGGATTTCTCCTAAATATTAAATTGAAGCTCTGTAGAAGCAACCCGCATAATTATATATATATATATATATATATACACAAACTCAGAATGGTTCCCTGAGAACATTATATGTTAAACACAGACCGTGCATGGAACAAGGAACTCTTCTGGGAAAATTTAATCCACTATAGTCCGAATAAGTATGGTAAATGACAAATACCATAGTTTTTTTCCTTTTTCATGATTTTAGCCCGACGTGGGCAACGGGTCTCTCGCAAAGAGATCCCATAAATATAGCTTCCCTCACCAGCTATCTGCAAAGCAGACAGGATCCAGCTTTGGGACGTGGATCTAGGGTTTAAAGCAAACCTAGATCCCTACACTCAGAACCTCTATATAAGTAAAAGACTCGTTGCATTCCCTCACCAGATAGCTGGTGAGGGAAGCTATATTTATGGGATCTCTTTGGGAGAGACCCGTTGCCCACGTCGGGCTAAAATCATGAAAAAGGAAAAAAACTATGGTATTTGTCATTTACCATTACTTATTCGGACTATAGTGGATTTAATTTTCCCAGAAGAGTTCCTTGTTCCATGCACGGTCTGTGTTTAACATATATATATATATACACACACATTTTAACTGCAAACAACGCACAGTATAATTAATGTAAAGAACGACGCTTGTATAGAAAAACGTTCCGCACAAGATGAGGAGGGAGAACGAACAAGCGTCGTTCTTTACATATATATATTATATATATATATATATATATATATATAAAGCAAATAAACAAATTAATATGGTAAGACAATACAAACGTTTAAGAACTATAGGTGAAGTCCTTAGTTGGTATTGATACTACAGAAGATAATTTCAGACAGAAAACATAATTAAAAAATTCGAAATCAGGCCAATTATTATTATTAAGGAAAATAAAGATGAACAGTTATATAGGACTACATAATAAGGATGTACATTAAAATCAAACCTTCTAAATTTAGAACTTATAACTTCTTTTTGATGGTGCATTCTCGGGGAAGTGTTTCCTTGTTTTGGGTATCAAAGCTTCTTATCAGATGATATAATAACTTCTTTTAATGATACGCAACTTCTTCAGATGGAGGAAATGGTCTTAAAAACTTCTTTATTGAGTGATTTGAATCAATAGAAGATAATATTTCTATGTATGCACCTCGGTGGTGTAGTGGTTAGTATCGCTGATTATGAATCCATCGGCCCAGGCTCGAGACCCGGTAACGGTAGGCGGTGCGCAGCAAAACTCAGCTGTTCATCCTTCTACACAATAAAAAAATTGGTTGGTTGATAAATGCGTACACTGGGTAGCCTAGTGGTTAAGACGCTGGGCTGCTGCTGCTGCTGCTGCTGCTGCTGCTGATCGGGAGGTCGTGAGATCGAGTTCGGGCGAGGACTTTGTAATTTCTGACCGCCCGTGGTGTGGCGTCGTTCGGATTCCACATTAAACTGTATGTCTAAGGTGAAGTGACAAGCTTGACCTTCGTCAGAATGAACAATTCGAGCGGAAGCAAAACCAAAGTTAATCAAGGTGTACGTATAGAAGGTTGCGGGAAATCTTTGTTTTCTGCGTGGAAGATCACGAAATACAGTTAGTCGATAAATATAAAGCAATAAAGTTTAGGAAAAAAAGATAATTTAATTAGTAAAATTAGAGCAGTCGAAAGAAAATTAAAATCAAACAGTTAAAATCGAACTTGAGTGAGGAGTATTCTATCTGCAATTAATTAATATTAAAAGAAATAATAACTATATTATTAATAATAATAATAATAATAATAATAATAATAATAATAATTATGATGGTAATGATAATAACACGAACAGTGGTGGGATAAAACTGAATGATACTTCCAGAAATAAGGAAAGGATAATTAAAATAGATTATAAACAGGTATAATGGAGAAATATTGAAATTGTAACTACAAAATAGGGGAAAAATGTAAGGTATTAAAGGGTTTTCAGAATTTTTTGGGGGGTTTGTTTTTTTGGGATTTTATTCCACGTTGAGACGTAGTCTTCTTTAAATTCTATTCGTTGTTTGTAAATACAGTGTTTGCTGTGTTGAGTCTACGGATATATAAAAAAATATTATTCTAAACTGAACACAGGCCTGTTTAGGGACGGTTTGCGATTCCGGATACGTGTGGCTTTTCTTACATTTGTGTAGAGCAAGCCTGATGTAGTACGAGTATGACTGCGAATGGTACGGGTAAATTTGTGCTACTTTAGGGAGGAAACACAAACTTGCGGTGCATCTTGCTCCCGAAGAGTCATGCACCAGTACTAATAATAGCTGGAAGTGTCCGCAATACAAACTAACGAAAATTGCAATAAATTGAATAGAATATGAATGTTCTTTTGAGTAGACTAACACAGAGCATGGTTGCTTTCAGTAGTGATGAACCACGTACGAAAGAATTATCAGTACTTTGACCCCTATTTGCATGGCAATGCTGCTCCCAGCTGCTCGTACCCCGAAAGTGGCGTATGGGTGAAATGATGCTCTATGTGTAAAGATGTTTAACTCTTCATACTTCCACTTAAACTATGAATGCGGTGATGAATAATATACTGTACAATATATATATATATATATATAGGGTGTCCATAAATGATTACCCTGATTAAAGCATGCTATAACTTTTAAATAAACATTCGTATTCAAACACAGTTTTAATAATAAGTAGATAAACATACAAAGTTTTGATACATAGTTAATGAACTTAATAAGCTTCTACATGTGCACCCCTAGTGGCACGTAAAATGTCTAAACGGTATTCACACTCACGCCACACATTTTCCAACATTTGTGGGTTAACTGTTGCAATTGCATCCGTAATGCGTTCTCGCAATGTCCTGATATCTGGAACAACTGTTGCATAAACCAAATCTTTAACATGACCCCAGAGAAAGAAATCCAGCGGGGTAATGTTTGGTGATCTTGGGGGGCCATGGGATTGGCCCGTCCCTGCCAATCCATCGATTTGGAAATGTTGCGTCGAGAGTTTCACGAACAACATGCGCCCAATGAGGGGGTGCCCCATCTTGTTGGAAGATGACAGTTGGCTGCCTGTCCTGCAGCTGGGGGATGGCGTAATTGGTGAGCATATCCAGGTACACAGTTGCGGAAACAGAGACATTTTACGACATTTTACGACATTTTACGTGCCACTAGGGGTACACATGTGGAAGCTTATTAAGTTCATTAACTATGTATCAAAACTTTGTATGTTTATCTACTTATGATTAAAACTGTGTTTGAATACGAGTGTTTATTTAAAAGTTATAGCATGCTTTAATCAGGGTAATCATTTATGGACACCCTGTACTCTTAATAACTTTCGACTTTCAATTTATATACATTTCTTCTTGCAATTGACTCCTTTTCCCTATCAAATAACTTCCTCCTATAAGTCGAGGCTTTTTAAATGAAAACATATTAATGATATTACTTCACATTTCTTGATTCATTTTAGTTGTTCTGGTCCGAATTCTTTCTAACCTATCAGCGTCTTTTCTCAAGTATAGGCTGCTTGACTTAGAATAGGTCTACTGTAGCAGAACAGACTTGAGTGCAGGGAGTATGTCCTGAATACGCGAATGTCTTTTGTTTGGCGAATGTATGGATATTCTATTACTGATTGTGATTGGCGAAGAAAGTTTGTCCTTCTTACTTTGTATTTGAAAGTGTTAAAAAGTTTGTTCGAATTAAAAACTAGAGAATATTAAGGCATTATGGCTGAATAATTAAAAGGTAACTTGTTTTAGATATTTCGTATTTATTGAAATGTTTGAAAATGATTATATCTACAATTTGCTAATGTTAACAGGTGATAGATTACATTCTTTCGTGAACGAAATATAGTGTATATACTGCGTAAGTTAAAAAAAGAGTTTTGACAGGTTGAACGAGATTCAAGGCGTTTCTGTTCTGCTTGAAGAATAAATAACACGTACGAACCTCTTTGCGCGGAGGTAAAGTTAATTCGTATTGCATTTTAGTTACACTATTTGTTCATACGCTTTTGAACCACGAATTGTGTATATTTTGTTTTTAAATTGTTTAATGAACTAGTACTGTGTATATATATATATATATATATATATATATGTGTGTATATATATATACATTTTAACTGCAAACAACACGCAGTATAATTAATGTAAAGAACGACGTTTGTGTAGAAGAGCGTCCGCACAAGACGAGGAGAAAGAACAAAATGAAAAAACGAGGCACCTCCCAGGAATCGAACTTGGGATCATCCAATTGCCGGTCGGACATGCTAACCACTACACCAAGGTCCCCGATCAGTCAGAAGTCGTAATTCTCCTACATACGAGCGGACCTTGGTGTAGTGGTTAGTATGTCTGACCGGCAATTGGATGATCCCGGGTTCGATTCCTGAGAGGTGCCTCGTTTTTTCATTTGTTCGTTCTTTCTCCTCGTCTTGTGCGGACGCTCTTCTACACAAGCGTCGTTCTTTACATTAATTATACTGCGTGTTGTTTGCAGTTAAAATGTATATATGTACGGCATGAGAGGGTGCCCCCTCAGGGCATTCTATTCCGCTCGTATGTAGGAGAATTACGACTTCTGACTGATCGGGGAGCTTGGTGTAGTGGTTAGCATGTCCGACCGGCAATTGGATGATCCCGGGTTCGATTCCTGGGAGTTGCCTCGCTTTTTCATTTGTTCGTTCTTTCTCCTCGTCTTGTGCGGACGCTCTTCTACACAAGCGTCGTTCTTTATATATATACCTTATGTTGTTTCGTGTGTTGGTCTCTCTTCACACGGAGGTCAAGCTGATGGCCCCGCCTCTAGGTCTGGCCTGGTGGAGGAGCGAGTTACTTTCTTGCGCTCTCCACCGTACATAGCCAGGCACGCCCGGCTCATCTGGTACTGTCCTGAGCCAGGCATCCAGTCTTTTCTTGAAGACTTCAACTTCGACCCCCGTTACGTTTCTGAGGTCCTTAGGAAGCTGGTTGAAAAGTCTTGGCCCCCTTACATATATATACATAGTGTATATATAAGTTGAAGTCGTTTCCATGATTATTATAAATTTGGAATGCATATTAAGTCAAAATAGATTGATAGGTTTTGTATTTGGACTGAACTTTTCTTGAACCATCGACGTGACAGGTTTTTTAATACACTACGCGTAGAATAAATCCTGCTCCGCTCTGGAATTATACTGTTATTAGTATCCTATTGTCTTATACAGTAGCCTTCAACATCCACGCTAAGTATTTTTGTACTTTTGTAAAGTGTTAAACGTATTTCCTTATGTTTTGTAACATTATTCCTGTCATTACGAATTTGGTGTTAGGGTTATATAACTAGTTTATTCTAGTGCTCTTTAAACTGATCTAGTGTAGGCTAAGATTTGTTCATCCAAGGTTTCCCCTGATTGTTATTATTGTTTTTGTTAATATACTGTGTATTCTGAGTGACTTTTCCTCGTTCCACATTCTTGACCAGATATAAAATAGTAATTTTTAACTGAATCTTGAGTTAAAACGTTAAAAAATTGTATTTGCATACCCGAGAGCCAACCATAATCG
Source organism: Bathynomus jamesi (assembly GCA_023014485.1). NCBI lineage: Eukaryota > Metazoa > Arthropoda > Malacostraca > Isopoda > Cirolanidae > Bathynomus > Bathynomus jamesi. Next base: position 379,097 of record JAJOZX010001831.1, on the reverse strand, counting down.
TGTGCTTTCAGCAATGAAGTTTTAAGTTGGTTTATTGATAAAGTAACCTAACCCTCGTCCAGCTAACTTTACCCGAAACAAAGAACCCTTGCGCCTTGCCCTTGTGTAACATCGTGCGGTGACAGAATTGTCCGCGAGGGCTTAGAACTCCCTGTTCCTTGGGGAAGCGGGAAAAAACCCGCGTCTATGGTTACACCTCACTTTTTCCTTTTCACAAACCCCCTTTCTCCACACATCTTGCTTCTCTCTCACTTTCACTCATTCTCTCCGTTATATACCCTCTTATTCAACCACACGCAGATAACCTCATATACTGTATAGATCCTACGTTTCCCCACACATCCACGATAACGCTGCTGTATATCTCAAGCCTACTTGGAATAAATGGATAAATGAGAAGGAAAATAATTGTTTTCGCCTCTTTTCGAGATAGCCTATAAATACGAACACTAAATAAACTACGTCACAATGTCGAAATATTTTAAACCACAATGCGTATGCGCCTAGGCGCAAAGCATAGAAAACTAACTTATTAAGTTATTATGAAAATGAAATGCTTAATTTCTACACCTATCTATATATAAAAAATTTAAGCACCGTTTGCAGATATTTGAAATAGCTAGTAAACATTTAAAAGTGGCTATTATTCATTTCAGAAAGCTAAGTTCATTATAAGATGTCAAGTACATGTTTCATACATAGGGCCTATAACCAAACGCCAAGTACCATTTATAGTGTAGCATCATATGGAACACAAAATTTACATTATTTATATTGACACATTTAACAGAACGTTTTATATACTGTATCTATATACTGTACAGTATATTACAGAGCCCTACATGAATAGACTGAACACACCCATTATATTCCAATACATTTTATTCACTCATCTTATTCCTGCATGGATCTTGTGTGTGTGTGTGTGTGTGTGTGTCTCTCTCTCTCTCTCTCTCTCTCTCTCTCTATATATATATATATATATATATATATATATATATATATGTGCGGTTTTATATTATGTAGTTCACGACCCTAACTTATTAAGACCCATTAGCACCTTAATTCATCTCTGCAACAATAGACTCTTTATTTACTTATCAAACATCCTCTTCTGTACAGCGTCTGTCTTCAAACTCAGCGAAGAGAATACCGTACAAGGGTTGAAACGTCCGGAATTATACGCGGAGTTTTTATTAATATATTCCGGAGTGACATATGGTGACCACGTCTGCTGCTGAATTTGATGTGGCAAACTTTGTTGCCAACGAATAAACATTATGAATATTTAATTTTTGCCTTAATTTTGTTTATATTTAAAATATCTATAAAGGTTTGTTTGCTCGTGACAAACGAGAGAGTGACGAAGAATTATGATGGTACTCTTTCATTTACTCGTGTATGTATGTTGTATATATGTATGTATGTCGCAACATCGTTTCCCGTAGATCAGCGAAGCAAAGCGACAATGGGTCTGGGAAGTAGTTGAATGGGTGACTGTCCTACGAGTCCGAATGATATAGCAGATTGTGGTTTGGATCTCACGTAGAGCGGTAGGTTCCCTCTACCACATGACCTTTACTGTTACGAAAAAGGTTGAACCCCCCGAAAATGCACAAACAAAAGGTATATTTACATTCACATACTGTATGCATATGTGTATTTTCATTTTTCAATGTATGTATACAAACTCTATTTACGTATGTATGGGCAAATTGGGCATATATGCATACACTTGTGTATGTATGTACGTGTACAGTATTACGTAGGTATGACTGTATATATGTATGTATGTATAGTTTTTGTATACAGACTGTATGTATGCATTTATACGTCCATTCATGTGTGTACAGTATGTACAGCATATATATCAATACGTGTGTGTGTGTGTGTGTGTGTGTGCGCGTGCGTGTATGCAGCATGTATATATATATATATATAATATACACCCATGTTTGTGATTATATATGCAGCATGTATATATATTATATATATATACACACACACACACACACCCATGTTTGTGATTATATTTATATATATATATATATATAGTGTGTGTGTGTGTGTGTGCAGGCCAGTAGCCAGGGTGGGATCGGGGAGTCGAACGACCTCCCCCCCTTGACAGGAGAGGTCAACTTTTGTAACCATAATTATAACTTATGACGTGAGATTATAATATATAACATCATTTAGTAAATAAACACTTGCATTTTTTTTAAACTTTACAAACTACTCTACACTACTCTAAACCTCCTCTGCATTGACTAGGTCGTTGCACCAAAAGGTCCACCTTTCTACAATTTCGACCCCAACTTGGCAAGTCCTGGCTACGGGACTGGTGTGTGTGTGTGTGTGTGTGTGTGTGTGTGTTGCCTCTTGTAGTAAAAACTGTATCCCTATTTTCTCAATTGAAATTTTTAATGTAGGGGGTATAATTAACCAAAATGAACCATATGTATATAATATATATATATACAGGTCGTCCCAAAAAAATGTATACAAACTTTAACAGCTGATAGCTCAATTGATGTTTCTTTCTTTCCAAGTTAAACCCATTAGAATTAATAATGGCAGTCAGACTAAGCTTTGAACAAAGGAAATTCATTCTAAAATGCTACTGGAAGTGTGAAAACGCAGTTGAAGTGCAAAGACAGTTTAGGAGGGAGTTTCAAACAGATCCACCAACGCGACTTACCATCACTCGAATTAGAGATAAGTTTGAAGCCGATGGAACTGTTCAGAATGTCCACAAAAAGTGTTCCGGAAGACCACGGACATCGACAAGTTCCCACAAAGCAAGAAAGAGTACTGGAAACGTATCACCAAAGTCCAAGAAAATCTGTGCGGCAAGCGAGTCGTGAGGTAGGAATTTCAGAATCGTCTGTCCAACGCATTTTGAAGCGCTGTCAATGGAAAAGTTACATTCCAAGATTAGTCCATGCTATTAATGAAGATGATCCGGACCGAAGAGTGGAGTATTGCGAGTGGTACTTGGCACGATGTGGATGTGGATTGGACGAAGGGGTTTCGTAGAATACCCTCCGCGTTCACCAGACCTCACACCACTAGACTTTTTTTTATGGGGCTACTTAAAAGACAAAGTCTACGCTATAAAACCTGCAACAGTCGCTGAATTGAGAGCAGCCATTGAACGAGAATGCACACAAATACCAAACGAAATGTTTCGTGATGTTTGCGATTCCATTGCTTCGCGTTATCAGCAGTGCCTGGACCAGAACGGACGTCAGTTTGAAAACAGGCGTTGACAAAACAATTAAATAATGTCTGTAGATTCTATTACATTTTGAAAATGAAATGTATTTTAATAAACACTGCCTTTATAAGTATTTAAAGTGTGTATACATTTTTTTGGGACGCCCTGTATATATAAACACACACACACACATACACACACACACACACACACACACACCGTTAGTAGTATGGCCGAAAAAGAAGAGAATGCAAAGCAATTGCAATGTTGATCAAATGTTGCAAGGTGCCTCCCCCCCCTCCCCCGAGTGCCAAAAAAATGGGGGGCTGGTGGAGTCCACCTAACCTAAGAAACTTTGGGGGAGAAGTTGAGACGGCCTCACCACCCAAAGGGGTATACCTAGCCTAAGAAAGAGAGAGGAGGAGAGAGAGGAAGAGCCCATCCATCGTCTGCGAGACGCAGACGCATAATGAGAGCTCAGGTAGCATCACTTGGCTTAGAAGTGTCTTTCAACCAGTTGGCTCAATCTTGCTTAGAAGGCGTAAATGACAGAGGTATGTGTGTATATATATATTAATAAATTTTCAGTTGCCAGATTGTGCTGTTTATCTGGATATTCTTGACAGTTGACTTAGAAATCCGTCAGTCGGCTTAGAAGGCGTAACCAGCCATTTGGTATATATATATCTTGAGGGTGCATTGTTTATGCAGGGTGTTTCAGGAGGAAAGGTCAATATTTCGGGAGGTGATAGCATCGGTCATTGTGAGAAAAAAAGTTCATATGAACATGTGTCTAATTCTGAATGGTTACGGAGATAGAGCTGTTTGAATCTACAAATACAAAAGTATTGTTAATGGTAATCAAGCAAGAGAAACCAATTACTGTTTCTAACATTTAATGTTTAAACATTGGCATTTTGAATGGTATCAGATACAGAAATGACAAATTTGTTACAGTTTACAATACGTTTTCGAAAATCTCACCGTCAACCTCAATGCACTTTGCAACTCGTGTGCGAAGATCGAGTTTTGTTCGTCTGAGTTGATCTTGACGTTCCTTTATGCGGGCAGCAGCATCCAAAATGCGCGCGAGCAATTCGTCTCGTGTATCCACCTTTCTTTTGTAAACTTGACTTTTCATCCACCCCCACAAACAATAATCTAACGAAGAGAAGTCTGGAGACCTTGGTGGCCATTGACTGGGACCACTGCGGCCGATCCATCGACCAGGGAAAGTTTGATTTAGGTATTGCATCACCAGACGGGTAGAATGTGGAGGAGCGTGTAGCCAAAGGAACATCCTCCAATAGTCCTGGCAATTCATTTTGCAGAAATTCTAGGTAACTTTGTCCTGTACGACGACACTCTAAAGTAACAGGGCCACTCAGCTGATCATCGATGATACCGCACCACACATTGGCAGAGAAGTGATGTTGAAAATTTGTTTCCACAGTGACATTTGGATTTTCGTCTGACCACCGAAGAGAGTTGCGAGTGTTGTTGATACCGTCAAGGGTGAAAGTAGCTTCATCGGTGAACAGTATTAATCGAAGCAATCGGCGATTAGCATTTACCCAGTGACAAAATTCCAGTCGCATGGCAGCGTCTCCTGGTTGAAGGTGCTGTACACGCTGTACATGATATGGATGCAAGCCTTCCTCACGTAATGTTCGCCATACTCTTGTGTGTGGTACACCGAGACGTGTAGAAATTCTTCGTGAGCTAGTAGGAGGACTACGCTCTACCAACTAAAGAATGTTTTCCACTTCATCCACATCTTGTTGACCTTCACGTTCAGATGAAACATGAGCGCTGGGAAGTGTACCAATCTCACGCAATGTGTTGAAAACCCTGGTAAACACTCTTCGATCCGGAATTCTGCGGTTCAGAAACCGTCGACGGTGTTCTGCAATAGCAGCTGTTGCACTTCCATCGCAAAAACCGTAGACATACACCATATCTGCATATTCGGCATGTGTGAAGGTGTGTGGCATTCTTAACACTGCTTCAAACATCAAACAATGTCACTCACAACAGTCAGCTGTCGATTGGCTTATGTTACATGCTTACATTACAGCTTGCATGGTTCAAGGTTATATGGGAAGGGGAAGGAAGAGCTGAGCGCGCATCAGATTCAAACAGCTCTATCTTCGTAACCATTCAGAAATAGACACATGTTCATATGAACTTTTTTCTCACAACGACCGATACTCTCACCTCCCGAAGTATTGACCTTTCCTCCTGAAACACCCTGTATATATTCCCATTTCCCAGTTATTCCTTAATATCGTTTATATATACAACCAAAAGACCTAAATAAAACACCATTACATCATTCTGTTTATTTAGACGAGTTAAGAGAAATAATTCATGAAATATATAGGAAATAAATATACATTCAAAAATAATATAGAGCAAAAATACACACATTAAACGAAGGATATATATGTATGTATATATATTATATATATATATATATATATATATATATATATATATATACACACACATTAGGGTGGCCCACTTTTCAATTTTTTTTTTAAAGTATAGGTTATCGTAGTTTTTCCCATTATTTGGCACTATACTAGCACATTGGTACCATTTTTACAAAAATTGATCAATATTTAGGAGTCTCGCATCGACCTTGAAATTACGAGTTTTTTTTTTTTTAAATGTGTACTTTTTAACTTTTTACTGAATAAAGATAAATCATTAAGTAGGTATGTTTTCTGAATCCTCTTGATGAGAGTAGTCGTTTGGTGTGCCTTCCAATGTCATACGACTAACGGTTTAAAAGTTGTACCTGTATACAGGTAATACCAATGTGCTAGTATAGTGCCAAATAATGGGAAAAATCACGATCACCTATACTTTTAAAAAAATCAGCAAATAGCAGACAAATAAGGAAGAAAGAAACAATAACTTAAACAATCACTTTTGCATTGTATTGACCACTATCACACGTCACTGGCTGCAACGTTGTCCCTCTGTGCTATGTCATCGTGGCGAGTGATGACTTCTTGAAGTCGCCGAGCTCTTTCCGGTTCTTTTCCACCACTTGCAGAAGATCCTGCAGCTGTGCCTCGTCCTTTGTGACCGTGTTCGCATAGTCTTGTATCAGTTGGACTCCTCTTTCAGCGACGTCATTGGTGACCTGGAGATTAGAGATCACATCCTTCAGGCGACAAAAGTCCTCGTTCTCGTCCCACTTATCAGTTGGCAGGGTGAGCCACGAAGACCCATACATCTTCAGACCTGCAAATAAGAACCAGGAGGACTCGTCGATCAGGTCGGGGAGTAGCGTCATCTCGTCGACTGAGACGTTCTCGTATGTGAAGTCTTTGGGTACAGGGAGGTGGGACAGCTTCTCTGCCATCTGTTGCTTCACAGTGCCATCCACCTTGTTGCTGCATAGAGCGAAGATGACGGTCTGAGGCCTCAGATACCAGAAGTGCCGCCTCATCACTGCCAGTGACGCTTCTGCCACCTCGCGGTCCACTGCCCTATACCTCAGAAAACGCTGGTATATTACGAGGTCATTCAACGGCGCATCACCTGCTACAGGGGCCGCCAACCAAGCTGGTACGTACAGAAGAGCGATGAACACCACGATCCTGTGCAGTTTGTCGACCAGCTCGGCGTCGAGCTCCAGCTGCCTACTGAATATCAGCAGTTTTGTGTAGTAGATGACCTGAAACAGAATAGGCACCATTGTAAGTAAGACAGGTTTATTGTTACCAATTACTTTGTTTGCATTATAATGAAATGGTTATCTTTGAATAACATTTAAACTTATCTCTAGATTATTTTTGTTTGAAAATACTAACTTTAGCCATCCATCTTGCGTGGTGGTAGGCTCCTGGGCGCATGAGGTGAATGCCACTGCGTGGTTGTGTCCCGAGTACCAGGAGCGTGATCTCTGCCACTTCCCGGTAATCGTCTCTGACGAAACCAGAAGCTGTGCTCAGGAAGCTGACCGCCGCGTCCCGGAGTTCTATTAGCCACGTAGTCTCCGCCAGATTCTCGAACTGCAGCTTGCAGTAGGTCGAGAGATCGAGCTCGTCCCATCTTCAAAAATAATAAACAAGAAAATTGTGTGAGAAAACTCTGAAGTTTCGGTTTGGCTTGCTGTTTTATAAACTAGTGGAATATCATGTGTGTCCTAACTTTACCTTGCACAAAAAATGAACTAACCTTCTCTTCAACTGCTGAAACAAAGGATCAGTTGGTGCCGTAGTCCTTCCGAGCAGGGTGACGGCTACTGTTCCCACGATAAGCTCTAGGACGTGATGACGGTATCCCAGCTGGAGTAGCGGTCGCCCGAGCATGTTTTCCAGCCGGACAACTGCACCCTGCACCCTCCCCGTGTTGGTGGAAGTGGTGTCGAAGCAGAGTCCGATGACGCTCTCCTCACATCCCCAATCTTCGAGAGCATGTATGGTTGCCCGCGCCTGCGACAGTCCGGTGCCGTCAGCAACAGCTGGGACTGACAGCAACTTTCCTTCTGTGCAATGAGGAGCCCCGGAGATGAGAATTGCTTGGCGGTGCTCCGCCGTTCCAAGGAAGTTCTGAAACACATGCCATATATTTCAATTTCATGGTTGTAAAGTAACCTATTTTTGTTCACATTCAGTTCTCTTTTTAATTGACATTATGCTTCATGAATCTCATTACTAAATTGATAGCTATGAAAACTTAATCAACTGACCTTGACCATTTTGCCATCCCAGTGGACAACAGTGTGCCTCGGTGGCGTGAAGGAGTCCTTCACAGCCGTCGCCACTTCACGGCGATGTGACACTCTTCCCGGCGAGCCGTTTCTTTCGAGATGCTGAACTGATTGAGGTCTGCTGGTGGATCCGCCGAACGTGTGATAGCAGCCACAATGCTTACTACCTATGTTGAGAATGGAAAGTGGAAAGGAAACTGTCAAGAATACATGTAGGTTACGGGACACTTTAAAACTGACGCTATCGATGAATACTATACACAATACGCACCTGATTATTGGACATGCGGAAACGATCAGCCACTTCCATGACAGCAGGTGCATTAAGGATGCGGCGAGGAAGATTGACAGACACACTTGGCTCTTTCGGCAGGGGGAACGCTAGTTCTGTCTCCGACTCTCCTGACATGCCAGTATCATCATTCTCCATGGCCTCATCTCCGGTTTCGTATGCACACTTTGAGGTTTGCGGCTCCTGGCGAGGACGTTTTCTTCCTTCCTGTAGCTTTCTTTTTACAGCGAAAACTTTATCGTTCCCGCTCATCGTTGCCACCCGAGGACCACGTTGATCGAGGTAGAAGTCAATGTCTTCTTTCTTGTCCTTGTCGGACAGCAGTCGATTCTTCTTTATATCTTCGATAGCGTCAGATGCTCCGATATCCCACAGCTTGTCCACACTGTCCGAAAACTTCTGCCGTTTTCCTCCGGCGTCAGTTTCTCGTTTTCTGCTCTTTTAGAGTAAGTGCCACTCTTTCCACAATGCCTCTAGCTTCCGTTCGCAGTTGAGCTTTGTGATTGTTTTAATGCGGGCCATGTTCCAAAACTTTAAGACGTTGTTTACGGTTTCTTTGAATGCGTCTTTCCTGTTAGCAGTGTACTGGATAACACTGAAGAAGTATTGCAAAACCTGCTGTGTTGTTGGCAATTTGCTACCACTGATGGAGGACGACGGTTGGCCAACTAAAAAAATTTCCGAGGCCGATCTTAGAGAAGGTAGCGATGTTATTTTCGCCTTTCCTTTTGATGACTCTCTATTTGTAGCTTCAAGAGTTCTTCCAGTTATAGTTGCCAGCGATTTGTCCATGACAAAGGATGAGGAACTCAGACAGAATTTGAAAATGTTATGATCTGCAAAAAAAGAAATAGGTTAGGTACCTGGCACAGGCATAGTGCATTTTCTAATTACCTATATACATTATACATTCCGCCCGGGTATAGTGACTCATTTTTTTGAAAAGTATAGGTGATCGTGGTTTTTCCCATTATTTGGCACTATACTAGCACATTGGTATTACCTGTATACAGGCACAACCTTTAAACCGTTAGTCGTATGACATTGGCAGGCACACCAAACGACTTCTCTCATTAAGAGGATTCAGAAAACATCCCTACTTAATGATTTATCTTGATTCAGTAAAAAGTTAAAAAGTATGCATTTTAAAAAAAAAACTAGTAATTTCAAGGTCGATGCGAGACCCCTAAATATTGATCAATTTTTGTAAAAATGGTACCAATGTGCTAGTATAGTGCCAAATAATGGGAAAACCACGATCTCCTATACTTTTAAAAAAAAATTGAAAAGTGGTCCACCCTAATATACATTCTTAGATAAATATTAGTACAGGAGAAATCTATATACATACTTAATATATGTATGAGCAAATACACACTGATATATATATATATATATATATATACATAAACTGCAAAACATATATAAAATAAAAAATAATAATAGTGCAGGATAAAACTATATACCCATTAATATATATATAAACAGCAAAACAGATAAAATCAAAATACATACACTTTATGATCTACTGCGCTTAACTAAAATACTATACTCGCACGTGATCGAATCTACAGTTACATCATTGTTGCTTTGTACTATGCAATAAATAGGATTTAACATTATTTCACCACTCAAGTTGTGCGTATGCCTATATTCAATGTAAAGGGCCTTCAATTCGTTCAATACTATTTTTGTGCCCACTTTACAATTGGTTGGCAAATTATCTTTAAATACGGACATAATACAATCAAAAGCACGCATAAAGAGGGCGTCGTTAGCCACAACATCATTATTAAATTCAAGTTAATAAACACTCCTTTCCACCGAGGGTGTTTTCTTACCGATCCGAGCTTTTCAATCGTGAACTCTTCTTCACAACGCATAGCGGCAGTTGAAATAATCTTCTAAATCGTAACGACAGCTGCTCATTATAAAAAGAAACAATTCTTCAGGGTGAACAGTGTAGGTGAGCTCTGCCCTGTACCGCTCAAGTCCTTTGTACAAGTTTCATGATATTTCGAAGAGTCTAAACCTTTTAAATAAGCATCCAGCTCTAGACCATTCTCGCCATGTTCAGTCCTACGTTCGGTAAACCCGTCGAGCAGAGCGGGGTTTGCGTATTCAAGAACTATATCAGTAACACGTGCGTCTAATATAGGCTTTAGCTTGCGGAAACCGACGATTTCAAACATTCTGTCGGGGATGAAGCGGTTTCTCGTGGGGACAAAATCATTATTATCAGATGCATTCTTCCACATCAGTCGTATATCAATGCATGTCTGATCGTTATTTATACACAACGTACAAACAATGGCATATGAGGGGGTATCACTGATCTGTTCTCTTCTTGTACTTACATCTGCAGGTATTTTATAACGATCCTCGCCGCACTTCTCAACTATCACGAAGACTCTATTCATCTCCTCAACACTTAAATAAACAACATTACGTTTACCAGAGTTTGCTTGTCAACAAGTCGTTTCAAGTACATACTTAATGGCACCGATTTTACGTCTGAACACACGCAATGACTTCGTCACGGACACATCGTATGCGGGATTGAAAATGCTGCTCAACGGAAGCTCCATTGTTTTCTATTGTGTGAGTGCACGTCCAGTCGGGTCAAGCTCTGAGATGACTATGAGCAACCGGTGCGCGGTTTGGCACGGAGACAGGTGTGGAGGAACGAGTCACACGGATAAGTCATACCAAGCGCTAATGTTTCGTGTACGGGTTTGTTCCAGCACAAATCATGTGAATACTTGTGCCTCATTATACCAGACAATCAGAATTTTTCCAATACATGGGGCAATATCGGCTTTAATGTTTTATCACTCCCCAGAATGCGCACTAGACATTTTTGTTAATTTCCATGAAATAAACATACCGTATTTCCCAGCGTATAACGCGCACTTTTTTTTCCCCAAAAATACTCCAAAAATCACCCTGCGTGTTATACGGCGATGGTACACATTTTTGGTAGGGGAGGGATGGTCGTATTATTATATTTTGGCTGTATATCGTCTTCCCTTTAGGGAAAAAAATATTCCTGTTATTCAGTATTTACTCAACATTATAAATGCAAATTAAAAGAAAAAGGAAATTTTTATTATTGAACCTAAATATAAAAATAATAAATGGAAACAAACTGCCATATGGTGTATTCATCATCACTGCTGCTATCCTCATGATCCTCAGCACTGTCTTCGAAACCCGAAACTTCATCACTGCTGCTCTCCGTGTTGGAACTCTCACTGTCTTTGTATAATAAGTCATCCTCGGTACCATCTAGGGCATTACTTATGCCACATTTCTTAAAAGATTTTATTATTATCTCTTTTCTAACTGCATCCCATGATGTCTTGACCCACTGACACACCTGTGAAATAGTGGGCCGCTTAATCCGTCCTGTAGGTGTCAATTCGTGAGTTGGGGCAGACATCCACTTATTCCATTCCTCACGCATGAAGTTTTTGAATGGTTTGTTTATTGATACATCCAAAGGTTGCAAATTGTACATGTGAAGTGAGGTAGGAGGTATATTTTTTCCTAAATTTTTATTTCCCTAAATTTTCTCTTCAAAATTAGGGTGCGCGTTATACGCCGGGAAATACGGTATTTTATTAACAATCCGGCGCACTATTTGAGAGAAACATGTGCCCGTATTTATCCTTTTAGTTTAACAGTCGATACTCGTCTTTAAATTTTATTAAAAACTCACACAGGCCTTTAGCCACAACCTCACTACGAACCTCGTCATGATATATATGTGAATGTAGTGGTAAAAGTATTTCAGACTGTCCATTATGACAAGATTTACATTCTCAGCCGCAGGGTACGCGTAGTCGGTATGAAGCAGCATGACATAATACCGCTTGTCACACCACTCATCAACAAGACTCACAACCCATACCCGTTGTTTCTCTTCTGCACGTGTTGTTTCTTTCACTTCACGGTATATGTACGCTTTTATACAGTTTAGCCCTACAACGTAGTCTATTATATCGTTTGTGCCGCGAAATCCGGCAAAGCTCTCTCTAGAGTATCCATAGAGTATTTGAACCTCTTGCCCCTCACGCTTCGTACGGCTCAATGTAGCCTTAAAAATCTCAAAGGAGGGAGGGCTAGGAAGTCTTTCAGTATTCACCACATCTTTCGTCTTTACCGAATACCACTTCATAAACGTCAAACACGCAATATCAAAGTAGCCATCACTATTTTTCGTCTACGCGAGATTTCTTCAAATATACGTCTGAGCTCCGCGGTTTGCAGAGGTCTACTAAGCACGCAAGGGCAGAGATATGCCTAGGTAGTAGCAGGAGTCACGTGACCCTTTGATCGATCTTACAGTGGGCGGAGCTTAGGACGTTTTCCTGTACACACACACACACACACACACACACAAAGGAGAAATTGAAACCCTAATTGAAACATGATTTATTTAATAAACATATTCAAATATAAATAAATAAATAAAATAATCATATCGTTAATAGGTAAATAGACACATATATATATAACATTCAAGTACTATGGTACCCAAGGGTACGGTATCATAAGTGCCAGGCACCTGGTAACGTTTCCTTAGGTGTTACAACACACTTTCGTACCCCTACGTTCCTTCACGCCCACCAGTTTCTGTGCCCGAAAATTGTGGATCCCTACAGTCAGTTGGGGATGGCTGGTCACCCTCATCTTCTAAGCACAATAGCTCCTTCAGCGAGTCAAAGTTAGCGACCCGTCGGTTCGCCAAGTTAAGCGTGATGCCCTTCGCCTTCACGATATATTTCACCTCTTCCCCCACCCTCACCCGTACACCATACGTTTTTGGCCCTGTTGATACAAAGGAGTCAGCGTATGCACTATCACCATACTGATCTTTGATCTTGTCAGTCAACTCTCCGAGGAATTCTCCAACAGGCGGCATGTATTCACCCTCCCTCTCTGTGAATATTACGTTATCTGTGTCAGCGTACAGCACCCTTCGCCCAAGAGAGTGCAGTAGTCCCCAAAGCTTGATGCGTGCGTATGCTGTTGTGAAGCTGGCTACAGGTATGTTTGTAACACGTGAGGTATCTGTGACCAATTCGGTGATGTTGTACTTTATTATGTACGTATTATCAACATTCACGATCTCCATGACCTCTTTATCAGGGGCATTGGCATAATCCCACACCTCGTTATAACTTTGGGCCAAATGAACGTTCCCCTTGCCTGTATTCTGTGCAAACTTGCCCCAAAGACTATTTAGGCACAACTTTGCACTAAAGCGCTTGCCAGGGCTCTTAACAATTTGGGCCCGGTCAAGCTGTATCCCTTCACGGTCACGGTAACGCTGAATATACGCCAATTTTTCACCCTCGGTCTCAACCCCTCGCGGGTAGCCTGATGCTTCTACTTTATCGTTCAAAAAAGTATTTATATACGGCGTGAAAAAGTTGGGTAGCTTCTGAAACTTCCACACCTCATATATCTTCAATATTCTGTAACCATGGCGGACGGCTACGGACAGTTCAGGACTTGTATATACACCTCTGATCTTCCGTTGGTTGGTTGTATGATTACAGGACCCATTGTTGTCCTCTGCGCACTTCACGCACAGGGAAACATGAGTTTGTGATCTATAACGATGGGTAAGATCGGCATCTATAAATCGCGAGAGGGGAGCACGTCTACGAAAGAAACACTGAAATAATACTTGTTCAAATTTGTTGAGAACCTCCGATGGTGGGCAGGTCAGGTCCCACCAGTTTTTCAGGTGCACCTACGGGGAACGGATTGTTCCTCATCACGTAGGGATATAAAGAACAGAAGTCGTAGTAATGGAGTTTCACGCCCTCCGTCGGTGGAAAGTTTAGCTTGAATGGGTTTGTACGCCCTCCGAACAAGCTATCACCGCATTTGAGAGGATCCAACACCATTCAACGCTTGATGGTGTTATTTCTTCGCGATACTGCCCATCTGTTTCCATCCGTACATCATACTCTTGCGCCCACAAGACCTTGTGAGTGAACTGGGATCCTATAAGCTAATCGCGGGTGCGGGTCCATACAAGACTATCGGCAGGAGATCTACCGTGGATATCTGCTACGATTCCACATTTAGAACGTGGGCATCCATGCCACTAGCAATCGTTGAAGGAGTACACATTCTCCTCACCAGTGGCACGGTCTTCGCTTAGACCATCAACCCAAAAAAACACGGCCATTGACCTTAACGGGTACTTCTCCCGTGTTGCAGGCATGTTTTATGTATACTCCGGTCTGCTGCTGTATGTGTATGAGCCAGTAAATAGCCTTGTGCCTTGTGCCTACGAGGGTTGTTTCTTTGACTGACGGCTAAGGTGTCTTTAGGTATGAAATTGTTCTTGAACACCGTAAAGCACAATGAGGCGATTGTGGTTGCAACTTGCAGCAGATCGCAGTTGAAACGGTCTATGTACATCCTTCTAAAGGCCGGGAAACATACTCTAAGCACGCGCACCCCATTCACGCAATAACGCTCACATTCATCAGCTATATTGTAAGGATTAGCTTCATTAAAACTGTTGTAGGAACGGTCAAAATCTTCACGCTCACTATCACTCATGTTGGTATAGTTAAAGTGTTGTTTGGGGGGAGGTAGTCCTACGTAATTTAAAGTGTCGCTAGTGAGGAAAGTGTAAGGGAAATACCCTTTTGAAACATCAGCGGCTAAGCCCATCACCTTGGGTAGCTTGGCTAGTTTACAAGGTGTGAATAATAAAGTATCTTTAAACTGAACATTGCCTCTTATTTGCATTTGTATAAGTTTGTTTCCCCTTTTGAAGAGGTCGCCTGTAAATATCTCCGATGATACGTGAGCTAAATTGTGCCCCGTTATGGGCAAGAATATACACAGTCATTTTTTTTAACTTGTCCGCTAACTTGACCATAGAGGATACAAAGAGTTTCACAGGGCTGTCGTGGGCGATCGTTTTAAAAACGTTTGTCCGTTTACCACATTTGTGATACTCATCACACTCAACCTCCATGCACTCATCGCAAGCAGGACAGTGAATTTCACCACAGTTATACTTGAATTTCCCCCAATTATCCACCATATGAAACATACCACATTCACAGATTCTCATTTTCCTGCAAGTGCCAATTGACTTATGGAACTCAAAACATTTATTATTGAAAAATGTACGTCTGCACACATTACATTCCCTCTTCTTAGCTTCAACTACATGACTTTCACATTTGGAGCTTTTGCACTGCTCACATACCATGTGGCTTTCCTTACAATGTTTCACTATATCATCAGCAAACTCGAGACACCCCTTGCACAAATCATGATGCCTTCCATATTTTCGACTTTTATCATATCTAGCGTAAAGAGTCCTTATATTGCGGATGAGGAGATACGTTGACCCTGACAGCCCTAAAATAAGTAGAGGTCTTGTACGATTTCTCACACAGCTTTTAAAAACATACACAGTCCTACGATGATCATCCATTTCAAATACAACTATACGAACATTCATTTCCTGCTCTACCCTTCTCATCTCTTCAGGACCCATATTACACTCAAACTCAAGCTTGCAATCTGAAGCCAGTTTACGGGCACGCTGCACAACCGTAGGCAACCAAATTTTTGGCGTCCATTTATTTAGCACAATGAACATATGGGCTAAGACTACTGCTATAAAGCCGCAACTACGATCGACGTTTATATGCTTTCGGTAAATAACCGAAGAATTGAAGTTAAGAGTATAAGGTGTGGTACTATGACACGCAATCCGGAATACTCTGTCAATATCTACCGTGAAGTTGTCCATATTGAAGGCTGTACTACTTTGAGAGGCCTGCATTATACGCCCCAAGATATATTCTATATCTACATCGGCCAAGCGTCTGAATGGTATTACTACCCAAAAATCACTTACATCCCTGTCAACTAACCCGAACCCGAAAGATAACCTCGTTCTGACTTCACGTTCGTCGCTGTTTTGAAGGGCAAACTCCACAATACGTTCAACTACGCGTCGCAGACCGTGTTCAACACCGTTGCTATACAGGGTTCCAGGGTCAATCTTGACTATATACCAATTTCTAGTCAGGGCAGGGGTTGGGTTAGCGGTGCGCACCAGTTCGAATGTTATACCTTCCTCTACAGAGCGAGAAGCTGCTGATGTGGAGGATGTACCCGGAATTGAACAGGAATAAGGGGGTACAACTTTAAATGAGGAGGGAGCTAGTGTCGGGGTTGTGTCGTAAGACGTAGAGGGTTGGGACTCTATTACTGGGGGTCTAGCAACCGGTGCACTCCTGACACTTTTTATACCTGACGTGGAAGGTTCTTCATGATCGTGCCTCCGCTTTGAACTGCCACGTGCTGGAATTACAGGTGACGCTGGTGAGGGTTCGTCAGCGGGGGTGGAGTCTGTGACCACAGCTACACTGTCATCGGTGTCAACTGTAATATCGATTGTGGGGACATGATGCTGTACCTCGTCGTCATTCACGGTTCTGTAGAAGAAGAAGAAAAACAAGATTGTAGAATATAAGGAACATCACTTAAATTTTTATTATATTTTGTAAATGTTCCACTTAGGGGTGTGACGTGTTAGAAATGGAATCTGTCGAAAACTTAAGGTTCATGGGCCCGTCCACATGTATTATATCTGGCCCTACAGGATGTGGTAAAACTGTGTTTATGCTTAAAATCATAAAAGATAAGGGAGAGATGTTCTCAAAATTTGTGCATAAAGTAATATGGTGCGATTTGACGTACCAGTCAGTGTTCAACGAGTACCAAGATGATATTTTGGTCCACAAAGGCGTATATGACGTTAATTCGTTAAAGGGAAATGAACATATAGTCATTGTAATTGACGAGCTCATGTTCGAAATGGATAAAACGTTTGCCGAGACATTTACAGTGTTCTCCCACCATCTTAACATAAGCGTATTCTTCATAAATCAGAATCTATTTTTCAAAAATAGATACATGCGTGATGTGTCGTTAAATACACAATATCTAGTCTTATTCGTGCAACGTAGAGATGTGTCACAAATTGGGGTATTAGCCAATCAAATGTTCCCGAATCAGCGTAAGGAGTTTTTGGAAGTTTAGAGTGAAAGGCATCTCTTTGGAGGATTGCTCCATATCGGCCCTCATTTATAACTTTGAGCAGTCCTTTGTCTTTAATATTTCTATTACCTGTGATTTTAGGGTCAGAGCATGTACAGGGGTTTCTTTGTTTACGATTTCCTATACTAAATCAGCCGTAAGATTTGAGCTTTTTAAACTTCCGTTTAAGTCTCTCACAACATCCTAGGCCGCACCATAACGACCCGGGTCTAGTGTTACTACTGTAGTGTAATACAGTGCCTCCCCACTCCGGGCGGCACGCATGGTTTCATCCCTAATTACCCCTGCCTTTTCACACTCATCACTATCTCTAAGAACCGTATAAACGGGTTCTTTATAAACAATACTTAAGAAGCTGGTGGATAGCTGAATTTTGCATATTCCCACCTCATACGAATCACGTTCCAATTCACTGGGCCCATAGAGTTCTGTTATAAAGTTGGCCAGGGTGTTGTTAGGATGTACAGACAGAGAAGAGGAGGACGGGAGTGTGACATAGAAGTGGTTAGGCGCCATGTTGCATACTATTTAAGTTTCATTATTGCAGCAGCTTTTATATAGGTGTTGAAGCTTTCTGGGTACCCTAGCCATTTCACCAGGTACATTTTTCTCCTTTCTGAACCTTTGGTGCCTAAAAGTTTTTCAATTTTAAACACATTTTTTCCTAAATTAAATGTCACTTTCTGCAACTCCTCGCAGTAAAAGCCTCCTGAGATTTCTTCCCCATTCAAATCTTCAACGTAATACAGCATTATCTCGCCTTCAGGTCTCATAGCCCTAACTTTAAAAATCTCACGTGTCCATCCTTGCTCAAATCCCTTCGAGAATTTATTTCCCGAACGCGATAGCCTTACATAATCATTGATTTTGAAATGTGTAGAGTGTGGCGGTGCTCTACGAATATCTCTTCTCACCTCACGCTCTGTGTGCGTACCTCTTTCTAAAACCTCGTTAGGTATTGTCCCAATCGCGCGATGGCTTGAACGGTTGTATGATGAGGCCAATGATTCCAGAATGTTTATATATCTGTATGTGTTTTTATGTGTAAAATAGCGATGCATGTGTTCCTTTATGGTACGTTGAACTCTTTCAGCTAAAGAGGCCTTATGTATGTTGTCTTCTGACCATTTGTATATTTTCTTCGTGTCCCGCTGCAAGGCCTTCACTTCATTTGCATCGCTGATTTTTCTGCTGATCTTTGTATCGTCCGCAAAGGATGTTACTCTACTGTTGCTGTTTACTCCACTGTCTATGTCTGTTAGCATGATAATGAACAGGAGTGTAGCTAGCACTGTACCTTGTGGTACTGAGCTGCATACTTCTGATTCTGATGATACACCTTGAATTTTGACGACTTGTAGTCGTTCTCTGAGGAAGTTGTAGATCCATTTTCCCACTTTGCCCTTTATTCCCATACGTTTCATTTTATGTGCTACTATACGATGATCGCATTTGTCGAAAGCTTTAGCGAAATTCATGTATAAGACATCATAGTTTTCATTGCCTTCAAGTGCATCTCGGATATTGTTATAATGCTCTATAAGTTGTGATAGGCATGATTTTTCTGATCAGAATCCGTGCTGATTTTTGTTGAATCTTTCCAGTGTCTCCAAGAAGTCAGATTTTCTCTCTGACTGTTCTTTCAAATATTTTGGTGAGGTGGGACGTCAATAACACCGGTCTATAGTTCTTTGCTTGAGATCTATCCCCTCCTTTCTATATATATATATATATATATATATATATATATATATATATATAGGGACAATGTTTGCTCTTTTCAAGATGCTCGGTATTTCTCCAGTGTCTAGGGATCTTCTCCATATCCAGTATAAGGGTGTAGCTATTTCATTTTTACAGTTTTTAATCAATAATGCATTCCAGTTGTCAGGACCTGTAGTTGAATGTGATTTCATTTGTCCTGTAGCTCTCGCTACATCTTCTGGGGTAAAATCAAAGTCTGTTATACATTCTTTTTGCAGTCTCTCTTCAAAGAATGCATCTATGTCAGGTATCGCTTTGTCATTTTTTGGGGTACTGAAGACCGATTCATACTGGGCTCTCAATGTTTCAGATAGTTCTTTTAGATCGTCTGTTACTTCATTATTTCCTTTCCTTAAGGGCCCGATAGTAGCGCGCGTTTTTGTTTTCCTTTTCGCATAGCTGTAGAAGTATTTTGGATTTTCCTTTATTGCTTCTACCGCCTTTTCCTCTTCCCTCTCTGTATGGCCCTTTATCAGAGTTTGTATTTCCCTATCGATCCTCTCCCGTTTTTCTTTTATTACTTTCCCGGCATTGTTGTCTTCGCAATTAGCTAACTTCGTTGCTACTCTCTTTCTTTTGCAGAATATTCTTCTCTTTTGCTTCTCTAGCCAGTTCCTTTTTCCTTTTTGGCTGTGCTTTCGGAGCATATTTTTTCAAAATTCTCAGCGTCTTTTCTTCCAAGGTTTTTAGCATTTCCTCAGTTGCTTTATTCTCTAAAACTGTTCTCGACTCTATTTGGGCCATGTGTGATCTGATTTCTTCCCAATTTATGGTCTTGGAGTTTAAGTTAAATGCCCCAATTTGCTTCTTCCTTCCGTATGTGTATTGTCTTTTAAAGTTATCGCCATATTTGTTGATACCTCGATTATATTGTGGTCTGAGATAATGTTTAGGGTTATTTTTATATCAGCAATCAAGTTCGTGTTATTTGTGAATACCAGATCTAGGCAGTTATTTTTCCTGGTATTTTCTGTTATCTCTTGTCAGCATAAACTCATTTGTGAGAGCCATCAGCATTTTTGTTTGCTCCTGGTCCTCTCTTGTGTCCCCCTTATCTTGTTGTATAAATATATTTCTACCCACCTTTTTGTATTTTATAAATGGGAAATTAAAATCGCCGCAGAGTATTATATTAGGGGATGGAAAGTTTACAGACTGTATTATTGTTCTGATATCATTAATGGCATCCCAAAATTTTCCAGTTGGAAAGTTTGGAGGTCTATAGATGACTATCAGTACCACGTTTATTTCTCTATTTTCACTGCAAGAGTTTCCACGAAGCTGTTAGATTTACTTATTACCGTCTCTGTCATATGCCTCTCATGTATGTAAATAGCACAGCTATCTTTATGTCTCGCTGTTCTATCCGCTCTTAGTAACTTGAATCCATCGATATGCAATATATATATATATATATATATATATATATATATATATATATATATATATATATCGACCTGAATAACTTCAAGAATTCGCTGGACAGATTCAAAGACCCTGCAAAGACCCTGACCAGCCATGCGTGGCTAGCTGCGAGTGCAGGAAAAGATCATGTCGCAGTTCCCTCCCCCACCAAATCCCGCGAATGAGGCTGGATGCTGAAGAGGGGTCGACTGCAGGTCGATCCTGAACCGTCGTTCGAACTCATACAAAGCAAGCAAGTAAGTAAGTGTGTATGTATGTATATATATATATGTATATATATATATATATGCTGCAAACCCACAAGGAAAAAGAAAAACGATTCCAGGGCCTTTCGTGTATTCAGAGCTACACCTCGTCAGGGAATTCCCTGATGATGTGTAGCTCTGAATACACGAAAGGCCTTGGAATCGTTTTTCTTTTTCCTTGTGGATTTGCAGCATTCATTCATTTCACGTGTTTAATTGTGAAATTCATCCCATATATATATATATATATATATATATTATATATATGGGGATGAACTCAGAATGGCTCCCTGAGGTTTTTTTATGATACACACAGACCGTGCATAGAACAAGGAACTCTTCTAGAAAGAAATCCACTATAGTCCGAATAAGTATGGTAAATGACAAATACTATAGGTTTTTCTTTTTCATGATGCTAGCCCGACGTGGGCAACGGGTCACTCGCAAAGAGGTCCCAAAAACATAGCTTCCCTCACCAGCTATCTGCAAAGCAGATAGGATCCAGCTTTGGAACAGAATCTAGGATTTAAAGCAGCCTAGCCCAGCTACATTTAGAACCTCAATATAAGCAAGAGACTCGCTGCCTTCACGTCAGATTGAATACATCAAAGAAAAAGGGGGTAACTATTATATTTTTAGCCAAAAACCAAAACTTAAACCTCAACTGGCAGAATTGAGCGTCTACTTTTCAAAACACATAATATGTCCGTTTCATGATTCAAGCTGACGGGAAGGCAGCGAGTCTTTTGCTTATATTGAGGTTCTAAATGTAGCTGGGCTAGGCTGCTTTAAACCCTAGATTCTGTCCCAAAGCTGTATCCTATCTGCTTTGCAAATAGCTGGTGAGGGAAGCTATATTTTTGGGGCCTCTTTGCGAGTGACCCGTTGCCCACGTCGGGCTAGCATCATGAAAAAGAAAAAACTATAGTATTTGTCATTTACCATTACTTATTCGGACTATAGTGGATTTAATCTTCCTAGAAGAGTTCCTTGTTCCATGCACGGTCTGTGTGTATCATATATATATATATATATATATATATATATTAAAAAACAAAATATTTGAAAAATAATTAAAATTAAAACATCAAAAACTTAAATGGCAAAACTTTCCGAAGGCTTAACCCTCTCTCTCTCTCTCTCTCTCTCTCTCTCTCTCTCTCTCTCTCTCTCTCTCTCTCTCTAGATATATATATGATCACCTGAAGGTCTTCCCCCCCTCCTAGGTAGAGCTGGGAGGGAAGATCTTCAGGTGGATTGGGCTAGTGGGGGAAGATTTTCAGGTGCATTGAAATTTTGACTTCAGCCTGTGACGACATCAGACCGATTTTTCATATGTATTTGGCCATAAAATCTTTATTTATTAACTGATTCGAATGATTCTTGTGTTAATTGATTCAGAATTTAAATTTCTTTAGTTATTAATGTTATTGTACTCATTAATATTAGTTGTTATTAGTAGTTATTAATGCATTTTAATTATTAATGTTTTTGTATTTCTTTTCAGATCTTTTATTGTACTTCTTTTCAGACTATGGATAATAATGCTTATTCGCTAAGGCGAAGTGAAGTAAATGTCAGTGATGATTCCAGTGATCTTATTATTGGAAAACTTTTGACTGACATAAAAACTGGTAAAGGCAGTGTGTTGCCATCCAATGGTGATGTGTTGAAGTATTTTATTTATTTAACTAGAGGAGAATACCAAAATGCTTCTCAGGATGAAGTGATTGTGATTGCTTTGAGGAAAGTGAAGGTCGTCTGGGATATGGCAAACATTCCTACCAAAAATGTAATAAAGAATCCTCTGCCTAAAGCCAAACTCAAAGATTTGATAAAAGAGCGTTCTTCACTAGCTCGTAACAGATGTAAACCTAATTTTGAGCAAACACAAAAAGACTTTCTAAGGAAGTTAGAGAAATTATTTGATATCGCAGCCAGTGACGCCTTAGATAAGATAAAAAAAGACAAGGTTAGAGACGAAAATTAAAAAATGATAGACATAAGATTTCTCGAAGATCAAAGGACAGAGAGAAGATATTGTCTTGGAAATGTTGACAAAAGTTACGAGAAAAAAGTAGTGAAAAACATAACACGAAAGGAAAGCTACAAAAAATTTGAAAGAGAAGAAAAAGAAAGGACACTGCAGAAATTCCAAGCAGTTGAAACGCCATCGAAAGCCAATTCTTCTTCATCGACGTCCAGCAATGACAACGATAACGATGACGAATTCACCGTTCCTAAAAACACATTCAAAAGACAGAAAATTTTTCGTTCCGAAAACGTATCCTCCATGGCAGATCGCCTTAACATCTCTTTGGGACAGAGGACAGCAATGACGGCAGCAGTAGCCTCTGCTTGTGGAATGGATCTAAGCAAGCTGGCCTTATCTAAAAGTTCTGCCAAGCGTGCAGCAGAGATGGTTCGAGATCAAGCATCAAGACAAATAAAAGAGGATTTTATTGCCCCACCTTTCTCGGTCATCCACTGGGACAGTAAGTTGATAACAGATAAAGCAGGAGGCAAATCGGAAAGACTTGCCGTGCTGGTATCGGGTGCCCCAAATGCCAAAGAGGGCAAGCTATTGGCTGTTCCTGAAATCCCAAATACTAGTGGCGAGTCGTAGGCTACTGAAACTTTTGATATGATCAAAAAGTGGAACTTAGAGCGCCATGTTATTGGATTTGTTTTTGACACTACAAGCTCCAACTCAGGGCGCCATACTGGAGCCTGTAAGAGACTTGAAGAATATCTATGTAGGAAAGTATTGTGGCTTGCTTGTCGGCATCACCTATATGAGCGGATACTCAACAGTGTGTTTGTAGAAATATTTGGAGGAAGCACTTCACCAGATTATGAAATTTTCAAAGAGTTCCGGGAGGAAAAGTGGCAAGGCATTGACACAAGCATAAAAGATTTCAGAACACTGAAAGTCAAGGTCTAAACGGCAAGAAGTCTTAGATGCATTAACCGATTTGCTAACTGAGAATACATTCAAACGTGGTGATTATCGGGAATGCGCTGAGTTGACAATCCAAATTTTAGGTGAAGTACTCCCAAAAGGAGTACGTTGGCTCCGTCCAGGAGCAGCTCATCGTGCACGATGGATGTCTGCAATCCTATATACCTATAAAATGTATGCTTTTGGATACCAGGGTGGCTACGATGAGAATATGATGAAAATGCTTGAGCAGATATGTCTTTTTAATGCATTGTTCTACGCTAAAGCATGGCTACATTCAGACAACGCCGCAGATTCTTCTTTTAATGATTTAAGCTTATATCACGATCTGTAAACCTATGAAAAACATAACAGTGAAGTGGCAGGTGGAGGTCTTAAAGCCCTTGATAGGCAAATGTGGTACTTTGTGGAAGAAGTGATACCACTCTCCTTATTTTCACACAAGGTCAACAATGCAGAGAAGGCTAAGATTGCCAATGCCTTAAAAAAGTCAGAGAAAAAGATTTATGACATGAAAACTGGCCATCCAGTCTTCCCTATACTCAGGGAAGGAACCAAGCTTTCCGACCTTGCTGGTCCAAAATCATGGCAGTTTCTGAGGCTCTTTAAATCAAATGGGGATTGATTGAGAAGACCAGTAGAAGAATGGGAGAAACACGAGGACTATATTCGCTTAGCTTCTTAGGTGCGAGACATGAAGGTAACAAGCGATACGGTTGAAAGGGGGGTGAAACTTATTGAAGATTATGCTAAGAGCCTCACCATTAATGAACAGCAACGCCATTTCCTCATTGAACTTGTTGAAAATGAAAGACGCCTTCTTCCAGACATCTACAAGAAGAGCAGTTTGCGAAACTACTTGAAAAAATAAAAGGGGAGTGTTCTACTGTATATACTGTTTCATGCATTAAAATATTTTCAGTATTTAATCTGGGTTAATATTATGAATTATTTTTTATTATTAACAATTTCTCCTTTTTCAGGGTCTTTGACGGCAACCGAATTGGCAATAAACTGGCAAGGAGGGTTCAAAGGAATGTTTTTTTATATTACTTTTGTATGCTTTAAACAAAAAAAAAAAAATGGGGTTTTCATCATGTCATTGACAATTTTGACTTTTCATTCCGTTTCTGTGAAAGGTTTATTTCAACTTTGACATGTTCAAAATTGTTCCCACCCATCGGAATAAGCCTATTTCTTATTATTATGCTTTTCAGATGGGCCTATTGCCGCGAAGCTGATCTGGGATGATGCTTCAAGGTGGCGGTCACACCCACAATGTCTCCTGTATTGCACCAAATTTGTCTAATTTTTATAGATTACCTGAGTTTTCGACCAAACACTTATAGTAAAAGCTACTGTTTTGGTATGAAAAAGAAAGTATTTCCAATTCTGCATCAATTGAGACCAGAATCATTCGAATCGGTTAATAAATAAAGATTTTATAGCCAAATACATATGAAAAATAGGTCTCATGATGTTACAGGCTAGGGTCAAAATTTCAATGCCCCCGATCCGGGGTCAAATATTTTCAGAATGGGTTAAAACTTCATATTCGTCAATAAAGTAGCAAGATCACCACATAAGAATATTGCACCTCAAAATTTCAAACATTTATTAAAAGTGGCACTCTCTAATATATATATATATATATATATATATATATATATATATATATATAATATATTATATATATATATAATAATATATATATATATTAATATATATGAAATAGGATCCCTCCTAAGGAGACGTAGTTTTATATTTAGGATAAAAACGAAGACGAAGAGCAAAAAAGTCATTATATTTGGCTGCAGCCGACGTTTCGGGCAACTCTACCCATTTTCAAGGCCTAATAAATAAAAGCTAAAATTAATACATAACAAAAAATATACTAATCTAGAGTACAAAATTAAAACTTTTCAAGAATAAAAATTAAAATTACAAAGCAGAAACAGGCATTAGCCAAAATCAAATCTAAAGTAAAAATTATATAAATGACAAAACTATAAGAGTAATAAAAATAAAACTTAAAACTTAAGACATTCAAACGTAAAATTGTTAAAAAACTTTATTAATAAAAGGTTAAACGAAATAAAAAGTTAAACGAAAAATCACAAGAGTAAACCAACATACCATGCTCACTTGACAGCCACAAAAAACTGAAGCGAAAAGGAGACAGGGTCACAAGGGAAAATTTAGTATGTAGTTAATCTAATTAATATAAAGGGGGGTAACAGCTATATACCAGGTTAGGTTAATTGAATGTCCGGTTAGGTCAACTGAATGCCTGGTTAGGTCAACTGAATGCGTGGTTAGATCAACTGAATGCCTGGTTAGGTTAACTGAATGCCCGGTTAGGGCAATTGTACGCCCTTGATGATTGGTTAGGTTAAGTCGTGATATTTTTGTAAGTTTACTGTCAAAACTAACGAGAATATCATGACAACCTAACCAATCGTCAAGTGCGTACAGTTGACCTAACCGGGCATTCAGTTAACTTAACCTGGCATTCAGTTAACCTAACCGGGCATTCAATTAACCTAACCGGACATTCAATTAACCTAACCGGCCCTATATATATATATTGCTTGCTTGCTTTTAGGCGAGTTTGAACGACGGTTCAGGATCGACCTGCGGTCGAGTACACTCCATATATTATACAGGGTGTACATAAAGTCAGGATCTATTTTCGTGAAGCACTTGGAAATTATATGGAATTCAATCATAAAATGATAAAGTGGTAACATTTATTAAATAATTAAGAGTAGGATTCGACGTGACGCCCATCAGTATCCCTGCACAGCTCAAATCGTTCCGCAGCATTTCTAAACACATTCTGGAGCATTTGCGGGGTTATGTTATCTGCAGCAGTTCGTATACGTGTACGTAAGTTTTCAAGACTCGTAATCTTCGTCTGATAGACGTGCGATTTGATAAAGCCCCATGCAAAGAAATCTAAAGGGGTTAAATCTGGTGATCTCACTGGCCAAGGTCTGTTGCTTCCGCGTCCGATCCAGCGATTTGGAAAACGTCCATTTAGATAATCCTGAACAATTTTGGCATAGTGACAAGGAGCACCATCATGTTGATAGACGACGGTACTAACAATCCTATCCCCGTCGTCTATCAGCATGATGGTGCTCCTTGTCACTATGCCAAAATTGTTCAGGATTATCTAAATCAGTGGTTCTTAACCAGGGGGGCGCGCCCCCCTAGAAACAGGAATTTCTCTAATTGTATTTGTTATTCTCTTAACGAGAGCATGGGCTAATATTGAGAAGTTATTGAGAATGTTATTTTGATTGAAGGGGGGCGTGGAGGGAAGGACCAATTCCTAGAGGGGCCATTGTAGTGAAAAGGTTAAGAACCACTGATCTAAATGGACGTTTTCCAAATCGCTGGATCGGACGCGGAAGCAACAGACCTTGGCCAGTGAGATCACCAGATTTAACCCCTTTAGATTTCTTTGCATGGGGCTTTATCAAATCGCACGTCTATCAGACGAAGATTACGAGTCTTGAAAACTTACGTACACGTATACGAACTGCTGCAGATAACATAACCCCGCAAATGCTCCAGAATGTGTTTAGATATGCTGCGGAACGATTTGAGCTGTGCAGGGATACTGATGGGCGTCACGTCGAATCCTACTCTTAATTATTTAATAAATGTTACCACTTTATCATTTTATGATTGAATTCCATATAATTTCCAAGTGCTTCACAAAAATAGATCCTGACTTTATGTACACTCTATATCATATTTGAGGGGTCGCGCGTCTTTAGGTACCTATGACGTGAAAACGTGGTTTTGATGGCTATCACTATTTTCACCCTTCCTCTATCGCGTAGTTTGGGTTATAATGACCTTACGACACTAGAAGTATGGTTGAAAACCTTATGAAGCGAACTACTTTTTTCACCTCTATCGCCAGCCAAAAGTTCACCCAAAGTTCGGCATAATAAGAAACTCAAAAAATTTAAAAAATATATATAAAATATAAAATATGAAAATCTATTCCAAAAACTCATCAACATCTTCATTAGCATACTTAGAACTCTAATTTAGCCAAAAATGAACGTTCTAGCTCAATTAATAACAGATACTATTGCCAGAATATTGCTGAATTTTGAAGGCGATTTCTGACGAATTTTAATTTTGGCGCTTAGGTCCTTTAAGACGCGGGACCCCTCATTTATCGGGTGGGCAAAAAAAAAGTGAAACTTCGAACTTTGGCTGTAAAATCCAAAGTTATGGTCAGATTTCAATATTTTTTTACACAGCCCACAACTAAGTAAATTTCCTATACGGTGAGTGGATTTCAAAGAAAACTAAGGATTTACTGAACATTTCTTTCTGCCACTGGAAATTCTCCATTTACACTACAGTACTATTGCATTGTCGGGTCGGCCAAAAAAAAGGGAGACTTTTTAAATCCTTCATATCTCGGCAAATACAGTACATAGAACCATGAAATTTTAGTATGTTAGTACTAGGTAATTTTGTGATTTTATGCCATCTTTTAGCATTTTAGCTGAGAAATTAGATTTATGGCGAATATTCCAGAAAAATCTTGCTAATCAAGGTTCAAGTTGATAATTAAAGCGATTTTAATTAACGTAAGCCAACTGCAGGAGGTTTGGACAAGCTTCTCAAGAAAATCGATAAAACAGGAGATATAAAAAGAATACCAGGTCGCGGTATTAAATTTGGCCACCAAACAGTCCTGATTTAAATCCTGTCGATTACGGCCTTTGGCAAAATTTGTCACAGAGAATTTATCGGGTCAAAGTAAGAAATGCCGCTCATTTACGACAGCTTCTTCTGAAAAAATGGGATGAGCTACCACAAGAATAAATCAATAAAGCCATAGATGAGTTCCGTCCTAGACTGAAAAAGGTTGTAGAAGTTCGTCGTAAACATATCGAGCAGTTTTTTTAACATCAAGGGAGCACCATATGTGAGTACTTCGTAACTTTTTATCTGCACATACAATGCAGTAAATGGAGAATTTCCAGTGGCATAAAGAAATGTTTAATAAATCCGTAATTTTCATTAGTTTTCTTTGAAATCCGCTCACCGTATAGGAAATTTACTTAATTGTGCGCTGTGAAAAAAAATATTGAAATCTGACCATGACTTTGGATTTTACAGCCAAAGATCAAGGTCTCCCTTTTTTTTTGTCCACCCAATATATATATATAAATAAAAATTTTAAATGATTTTAAATACCTAAAAATACTAGATCACTAAGAAAATTTTGATAGTACACATTCTAAAGTATTCAGCTGGGGGTAGTATCTTCAGGTGGAGCGGACTGGGGTGGAGTATCTTCAGGTGGATTGGGCTTGGGGGGAGCGAAGATCTTCAGGTGGACACTATGGGGGGAAGATCTTCAGGTGATCATATATATATATATATATATATATATATATATTGTGTGTGTGTGTGTGTGTGTGTGTGTGTGTGTGTGTGTGTGTGTGTGTGTTGGGTTGAGTCATCCTTTGCAAATAAGCGTTTGTGGATAAATTTGAGTGATGGAAGGAATTGTATTCGTCTTAATTTTTACTTTTCGTGAGAGTGAAACTTAAAAAGCGTGTTTGTGAGAACAACAAATTTGAGTTATCACGTTCAAACGCACTGACAACAAATAATGTATACAATATACTGTACATATATATTATTTTGTTTATTTTTATTTTATCTTTTATTTTTATTTTCTTCTCTTTTTGTTTTTATTTTATGTTTATCTTTTATTTTCTTTTATTTTTCTTTAATTTTATTTTTGCACATTTTATTCCATTTCGTCATGAAAAATTTAAAAAAAAATGCTCGTCTCTTGAATCATCATTTCTTTATTCGAAAAATTGGGAACGAATTTTTTTTTTATTTAGATCCATTGTTTTCCTCAACAATTTTAAGCGTTGTAAATTTAATCTTTTAAAAATTCATTAGTAAATACACAGATTTAATAATAATAATAATAATAATTTAAAGAACTTTATATTTTAACTAAAATTATTTTATAATATCAGCAGTGATGTATATAAATACTGTATTTCCTGTCTTATCGCTCTAGTTCGGCCTTTGGATCCTCCTTTGGCACTGTGACGCCGCCGATTGAGAATCCCAAAGCAGCAGTTCTCTGATTTCCCATGGAATGATTACTGTTTCCGTGGCCGGGGTGCCTCAGAGTGCGCTGAGTGCATCATGAATGTGATTCTCTCGGGCATAGGGGCGCACGAGTACATTTCATATTCTACTCCGACTACTAATGCTAAAAAAACGTGGTTTAACTTCATTGATTCTAATACTTTCCGCAACAGACAGGAGGCTTACCGTCGGCATCCAACTCCTGATTCTCACTCAGTTTATATTTCCGCCTCGAATCATGCAAAATCTGTTCTTTGACTTGCCAATGATTCCCTCATCGGACAAAATGTGAAAACCTATTTCATTTTAATTTTTCTCGCTCTTTGTGGCACCTAGCCAAAAAACTCTCCAACAATTTTACTTCTTCTTTCCCTGTTCTTTTCCATTCTGACGGCTCAGTTGCCGTCTCTTCTGATAATGTTGAACTCTTCGCTCAAACTCAACCCTGGACAATTCCAGTGCTGTTTCTCCATCTCCTGATGCCCCCCAACCCCTCTGATTTAATTATGTCTGAAGTTAGGATCTCTGCTAAAGATGGTTTTTCTGCCCTATCTGGGCTCAACTCTAGGAAGGCGTACAGTAATGATGGTGTTTCTCCTGTTGTTCTCAAGAACTTTGCTCCTGTGCTGACACCCTGCCTAGGCAAACTCTTTCGTCTTTGTCCCTCATCTGGTACTTTTCATTCCTGCTGGAAGTTCGCTTTCATTCAGCCTTTCCCAAAAAAGGGTGACCGCTCTCAACCCTACAACTGTCGTCCAAATTCCCTGATTTCTTGCCTTTCTAAAGTTTGTGAATCTATCCTTAATAGGAAGATTGTTAAACACCTCTCTACTCACAATCTTCTTTCAGATCAACAGTATGGGTTCCGCAAGAGACGCTCTACTGGCGATCTTTCATTTTTCTGTGACCCTTGGTCATCCTCCTTTCGGTATTTCGATGAAACCTTTGCTCTTGCGTTAGACATATCAGAAGTTTTTGATAAAGTATGGCACAAATCCTTAATTTCCAAACTGCCCTCTTCCGGTTTCTATACTTCTCTGTGTCTTCATCTCTGATTTCTTTTCTGGCCGATACCAGCTTCGGTTGTAGAATGTATGATAGATGGCCACTGTTCTTCTCCTGAAGCTATTAATAGTGGTGTTCCTCAGAGGTCTAACTTGTTACCCACTCTTTTCCTTTTATTCGTCATTGCTCTTTTAAGTTGCACTTCCTGCCCTATCGACTCCAATGCCGCTGACTCCACCCTTCACTTCTCTATTCGCTTCACAAAGCGTCCCTCTCAACAGTCTTGAGTCCTGACCTGACCTCTGATCTTTCTACTAGCTCTGATTAGGGCAGAGAAAACATTATGGCTTTCAGTGCCTCAAAAGACCAGTTCCTTCATCTGTCTACTCGTAACAATCTTCCACACGACGATCTCCTTGTCTTCAACAATAGACAATTCAGTCCTTCCTCTTATCTTAACATTCTTGATGTTTCATTTTCTCGTTATCTTTCTAAATCAGCTTATAAGAAATTAGGTGTGCTGTACTGGCTCCGCAGTTTCTTCACACCCCCCTCGCTCATTTGCTATCTCTGTACAGGGGTACGCTATTCATGTGTTAAGTGGCTCAACCCACACAGCTCCACTTGACCGGGTGGAATCAAAGGCTTTTCGTTTCATCACGTCCCCGCCTCTTACTGACTATCCCTCTCAATCCCTCTCTCTTCACCACAATGTTGCTTTACTCTTTCTTTTCTCTCGCTATTATGACGGAAACTACTCTTCTGATCTCCCTAACTGCATGCCTCCTCCTTTAAGGAGACGTTGCAGTACCAGTCTTTCAACATATTGTCATCCCTTTTCTGTCCAACTCTCTAAAGCAAGGGTTAATCGGTATTTTCAATCTTTTATCTACTCAACCGGTCAACTCTGGAACAACCTTCCTGAACCCATCTTTCCCCCAGTCTATGACCTCCAATCTTTCAAACGCAGTGTCCAGGCACTTCGAAAACTCTGGTCCTTGATTTCAGTTCTCTCTTTCTCCCTCTGTGGGAGATGCACGTGGAAAATTAGTTCCACAAACATAATCGTATGAAATTTTTACTTTTAAATGTTCAGAGTAACCGAGATTTCTATGAAATATCATACCTTTGGCAAATCGAAGTATAAAAACATTTTGTGAAAAATCTTATAGCTTTGAAAAATGTAATAAATTGACAACTCTCTATACAATAGATATTATCATATCTCTTGAAGTGAAAACAATCCGTATCTATTAAAAACGTATATAGTCGGTAGAAGTGGACAGTTCACCAAACACTCGTTCGTACTTTCGCATCGTCAAGACACATAAAGATTCAACTATGTTTATAAGACTAAATTTTTTAATTAATTTTTCTGAATAAACTGACATATTACCTAGAAATTCATCGAATTAAAATGCATAAATTCCCATTGTTTCTTAATTTGTTTATTGATGGTGATCCACTTTATGTGGATGGAATTTTCATTAACTGGTGGTGGTTTATATTCATTAGTATAGTTTAGCTTATATTTATTAGTTATAGTGATCTGTTTAGTCGTGAAAACCCCACGTTATCGCTATTAGCTCATCTAGATCGGAGAGGTAACGATATCACGTCTTTACGACTTAACCTCATCGGTCAGGATTAAGTTTAGGTTTATGTAAAGTTTGTTGTATTATTTAGTTTGTTTGTGTACCAGGAATATTTTACGAACCAATATTACATTGGGCATCTTTTCGGGCGTTCGACCTTGGCCCCTCCTTCCTGCTTAAAAAAAGGAGGGCCAGAAACTAGCATAGCGTTCAGGCCAACTAATGCGGCCCATTGCATTAATCCCGCAACATCATCGGGACTCGAACCACAGACCTCAGTATCTTCGCTTCGCTTATAGGAAAAAGGCGTTTGTTACCCAATGAGCTACGGGCGTTGGCCATCATATATAAATAACTGTGTCCCCTTTTTTGCCGTTTATCCTACGATCGCGGATAAACGTCTACAAACCCTAGACCTAATTCCATTCGCTGAAGAGCTTAAGAATTAAGAAATTATTTTGTTCATTTAATTATAAATAAATACACTGTAGTCATTGTATTACATGAGACATTATTGTACGAGTATATTCTGCGTCTCATTTTAATAACATTTCGGGCATCTAATTCAATACGCGTTCATTACGAGTTTATTTATAGGTTTCAACATGAAAGTTTAATTCAGGCACCATAATTTGTACTGAAATATGGTTAAATGTTGCATATATATTAGGGTGTGCCTAAAATTGCAACTTCAAAATTTTGTAACGACCAGGATGTAATATTTTTGTATTCAGTGCAAAAACATAATGTACAAAATCTTATCAAAATTGAACAGTATTTAGGACTTGCTCAAAGATGTTGAACTTTAAATATATTTACATTTAATTAACATAAACATTTACTTCCAATTAACATAAACATTTACTTCCAATTAACATAAAAATTTACCTTTAATTAACATAAACATTTACTTTCAATTACATAAAAATTTACCTTTAATTTTATTTACCTTTAATTAACATAAACATTTACTTTCAATTAACATAAAAATTTACCTTTAATTTTATTTACCTTTAATTAACATAAACATTTACTTTCAATTAACATTAACACTTAGCTTTAATCAACATTTTTGACAGCCTCATCAAACTTCTTTCGATGATACTCAACCACTTGAAGAAGGAACTGTTTCTGTTCCTCGTCACGAGTAAGGCTTTCATTGAAGGATTGCATGAGAGTAACTCCTCGTTCTGCCAAATCATTTGTTACTCTAAGAGATGACACAATTGCTTGAGCTTCATTGTAGGTTGCATCACTGGACCAGTCTGCGGGGTCTTTACCGAGAAAGGTTTCATCAATTCCCAAAATACTAAAGAAGTTTTTAGTTGATTTTGTCACAAAGTCAGCCAATGAACATGAAGAAAAAATTTTTATAGGGGGAATCCTCTTTGGAGGCTCTTCGGAACCTTGTTGCACTCTCATGTTATAAATCATGTTTCTCTTCTCTTCATGGGATACTTTATTGTCAAAAAAACTTAGACCTACTGATATCTCAGATAAATACCACAAATGTCGTGAGAATGCAGTCAAAGCAACAGTTGAAACTTCTTTGTCAGCGTAGTCTTCAAGTGTTTTTAGAAGCATGAGATCGTTTCTTGGAGCATCACAAGATGACGTACATGTAAACCAATATTTAATGTACACAGTTGTGACGAACAGTGACACTCGTAACAAGTGATCTGCTAACATTCTGACATAGGAGAGGCGGGATCCCCTAATTGCAGTTTGACGGTGCTGAACAGAATATTGTTCTTGGAAAAGGCACATTTTTATGGCATAAATTGCTCGTGCCATCCATCGAGCTCGGTGTACTGCTCCAGGTTTACGAAAAGTGATGCCTTGGGAGGGAGTACCTCCAAGGAATATAATGGAGAGTTCTAGGAGCTCTTGATAGTCTCCCCGAAGCTGTTTTGACTGCAACTGCTGAAGAGCAAATGCAATTAGACCTTTTCTCCTTTCTTCTTCTACCATGTTACCAGTATTTATATTAAGCAGAGTTTTATACTGCGTTTTATCAATATGAGGCCAAGATTCACGGAAATGAGAAAAAACTTCAATATTAGGTGACCTACCAGCATCATGCAGAGAAAATACTTTCTCTAACATAATTTCAAATATGTGATGGCGGCATGCAAGACTCAGCAGATCTTTCTCTAATTCTGTTTCAATTTTAAGGCAAACCCCACCTTTCAATCCAGTATTAGTTGGTGCAGTGTCAAAACACAATGCAACTATTCTATTTTCTAGTCCCCATTTTCTTATTTCTGTCAGACAAGCATCAGCAATACCAGAAGCATTCCCAGTATTGAACTTTGGAACAGCAAGTAATTTTGTAATATCTTTACCAGACACTAAAATTGGTAAACGCTCTACAGTCTTCTGAACAGCTCCAGTTTAATCATCCATAATTTTTCCATCCCAGTGGAGAGTAAGGGGTACTTTTGGACCAAAAGATGCTCGAATTTCTGCTGCTAGAGATTCACGATGTCTGTTTCTGGCTCGATGAATTGTTCTGTGGCTAATCTGTAACTCACTTCTGGGAGCTCTGAGCAAATTAGATGAAGCCATTGCTGAGAAAAAGTGAACAGCATTTCTGCTACTTATTTTTGTTCGATCTAGTGCTGCAGCAACTTCTTGCGTAACAACTTGAACACGACCTCTGTTAGAACACCTAGACAAAACACAGCCTTATGAGCAATCTCTTGATCAAAATCAGCATGATCACTTTTATCAAATGATTCTCCTGATGATTCTAATTCTATCGATTCATTAATTGTTGCTGCTGATGATGTATATGCTTCCTGCAAATATTTCTGTTTCTCTTTTTGCCTTTCATATGCTAGTGATCGCTCAATTCTGCTAGCTTCTTTCTTTTGAAAGTTTCATGTCTACTCCTATCATTGATCCACGACGGCCTTTTTCTCTTTGACCTTGTAAGAATAAGCGATCTTCCTCAATCTTAATCAAACTCATGGCATCCTGGTGTGCAATATCAAATAAATCATCCAGTGACTCGCCAAAAATATCACGTTTCTTGCTTTCAGTAGATGTTGATCTATTTATGTTTTTTTTGAGTGACTGCCATTCTTTATGAAGACGTGCAACTCTCTCACGCACATGTAATTCAGTTGTTGTAGGTATACGTGCTCTTTCCCAAATTGGCAAAATTAAACGAACAGTTTTCTTAACACTTTCCTTCAGACTCATTTGTTTATCAGTATGAAAATTAAATAACACTTTTAGTACATCACGCCTTGATGGTAACTTTGCAGCACTAAATTTTTCTTCACATTTACCAACTAACCAAATATCACTGTAGCGTCTTGTTTTCATTGCCATTCTTGGTAGACACTAAAAGCAAAAAAACTGAACAATTACTGTATGTGGCTGAGCAGAAAAACACAGTTTAACACAACCCACCAGCAGTGCTTGAGAACAACGACTGACGTGTCATGTGTGCCAACTGGTGCATAGCTGCTTTCCTTGTTTGATTACGTTTAAACCTGTACAGACGTGTAGAGAATGTGTGACTAATACTTGTTCAGTAGCTCTATAACTCCACTTATGTGAAATACTTATATAAGAAAGAATGCTTTACCAAGAAACATAATGTGCAGAACTTGACAAATTACTAAAAACATAGCTAAATACTGTAAAATTAAATGCTGTTGAGCAAGTCCTAAATTGAACAATAATATACCCTGGTCGTTTAAAAAAAATAAAATTAAAAATTCACTTCTATGTAATTGGCACACCCTAATATATATATATATATATATATATACAGGGTGTCCCGTAAGTCTGGACCCATAGGGAAAAATAATAAAATTACAAAATAGTCCAAAAATTTATTACATAATCTGTTCAAAGTGTCCGCCGTTGTGTCGCACACATAGTTGAAGACGCAATCTCCACTGCGACAGCACTTTCTGAATCACAGTCGCAGAAATTTCTTGACACGCCTCCACAATGCGTGCTTTAAGGTGGAAAATGTTCTGAAGTTTGACCTCGTACACTTTGGCTTTCAAGTGGCCCACAAATAAAAATCATAATAAAAAATAATAAAAAAATAATAATAATAAAATAATAATAATAAAACATAATAAAAAAATATATTATAAATCCCTATGGGTCCAGACTTACGGGACACCCTGTATATATATATATATATATATATATATATATATATATATATATATTGTTACCCATTTTAGGACTAAAATTCTAAAACAAAAATACAATTAAAACAAATGTAATCCAAGAAACCCTGCATAAAATTTAAAATTTCTTGTCCTCTCTTTAAGCAAAGAACATTTATTTCTTCTACCGCCAAATTGGTAAACGTAAGAATTTGTTCTCGTTATGAATCATTCAAAGGACCGAAACAGCTTTATCAAAGAAGGAGAATTCACCGATAGGGGATCATACCCAGGGGCGGATTAACTGTACTTGGGGCCTGAGGCTAATTTTATTTTGGGGGCCCTTTTTTATAGATTTTTATTAACAATACATGTACATGTACAGTACATAGTACATTTACACGAATTATATGTACGGTGCTTAGGCTAATTGAGAAGCAAACTTAAAAGAACCTTAAAACCGTGTATTTTGCCGTTTGCTAAAACAAAACAGTATTAAACACACTTTACTTTAGGGCCCATAAAACATAAAATAAAACAGGAAATTTGTCAGTTTGTGTACACTGTCATATTTGATCAAAAAAGTTTGCGAAATCTCGAATTTATTGAAGGTGCATTGCTTATATATATTCCCATCACCCCAGCTATTCCATAATATCGTTTATATATATATATATATATATATATATATATATATATATATATATATATACACACACCCACGAAAGCATTTATTGGATAATAAAAGGCAACTACATTATTCTGTTTATTTAGAGGATTTAAAGGAAACAATTCATGAAATATATAGGAAATAAATATACATTAAAAAATAATATACAGGGTGTCCCATAAATCCGGCATCATAGGAAAAATAATAAAAAAAGGCAAAACAAAAGCTTTTATTTACAGAACGTGCTCAATATGTATTGTTCCGTAGCCCATTCACAAAATTCCATCCGCCGGTCGGGATCATCTTGCTTAATTTCTGTAGGATCTGAAGTTTATATGGATGCCATTTGTGAGCCTGAAGAATGCGATGGATGCTACTTTTCGACACTCCTGTCTCGGCGGACAATCGCCGAAGAGACTTATTGGGACTTCTGTTAAAATGAGCAGGGATAGCAGTCGCTGTATCATCGTCAGTGGACCTCCTTGAAGGTCCACTGCGTGATTTATCTTCTATGGATCCTGTTTCCTTAAACTTTGCAACAAGTCTGCTAACACAAATCTGTGTTATTGGCTCGCGGTCTGGATGCAGTCTGTTAAATTCAGCAGCGGCCTCTCTTTGACTCCGATTTCCTATGAGTAGAATTATCTGGATTCGTTCTTCCTTGCTCACAGACATTATGGCCTGTAGAAAGAGAAAAATATGAATTATGGTTTGTAGAAATAGAAAAATACGAATTTCTCCTATGATGCCGGACTTATGGGACACCCCGTACAACAAAAATACACACATTAAACGAAGGATATATATACATTCTTAAATTATAATATAAGTACAGGAGAAATCTATATACATATTTAATATATGTATGAGCAAATACACACCTATATATATATAATATATATATATATATATATATATATATATATATGTATGTGTGTGTGTGTGTGTGTACACACACTGTGTATATATACTGTATATATATATAAACAGCAAAACTTTTATATATAAATTCAAAATAATAATAGTACAGGATAAACTGCATACCCATTTAATATATGTACGAGCAAATACATACTTATATATATATCTGTGTGTATCATATATATATATATATATATATATATATATATATATATATATATAAACAGTAAAACTTGTATATATAAAATATAAAATAATAATAGTACAGGAAAAAGCTATACTGTATACTCATTTAATACTACTGTATGTACGAGCAAATACATACTTATATGTACAAACTTCAAATAATATACACCATAATACACATGCTTTATGTTCTACTGCGCTTAACTAAAATACTAAACTCGCACGTGATCGAATCTACAGTTACATCATTGTTGCTTTGTACTATGCAATAAATAGGATTTAACATTATTTCACCACTCAAGGTGTGCGGATGCCTATATTCAATGTAAAGGGACTTAAATTCATTCAATACTATTTTGCGCCCACTTTACAATTGGTTGGCAAACTATCACTCTCTTTAAGCACAGACAGAATACATTCAAAAGCACGCACAAAGAGGGGGTCGTTCGCCACAACATCATTATTAAATTCAAGTTTATAAACACTCCTTTCCAATCGAGGGTTTATTCTTTCCAATCCGAGCATTTCCACCGTGAAATCTTCTTCACAACACATAGCGGCAGTTGAAATAATCTAAGTCGTAACGACAGCTGCTCATTACAGAAAGAAACAATTATTCAGGGTGAACAGTGTAGGCGAGCTCTGCCCTGTACCGCTCAATGCCTTCGTACCAAAGTTCATGATATTTCAAAGAGTCTATGCCTTTTAAACAAGCATCCAATTCCAGACCATTCTCGCCTTGTTCAGGCGTACATTCGGTAAACCTGTCGAGCAGAGCGGTGTATGCGTATTCAAGAACCGTATCAAAATAAAGCGTATCGGCAAGTTCGTCTAATATAAGCTTTAGCTTACGGAAACCGACGATTTCAAACATTCTGTCGAGGATGAAGCGGTTTCGCGTGGGGACAAGAACGTTATTATCAGACGCATTCTTCCACATCAGTCGTATATCAGTGCATGGCTGGTCGCGATTTATACATAACGTACAGAGAATGGCATATGAGGGTGCATCACTAATCTGTTCTATTCTTGTGCCTACACCTGCATGTATTTTATAACGATCCTCACTCCACTTCTCAACTATCACGAAGACTCTATTCATCTCCTCAACGCTTAAATAAATAACATTCCGTTAACCCGAGTTTGTTTGTCATGTCCGATACATGGGGCAATATGGCTTTAATGTTTTATCACTCCCCAGAATGCGTACTAATCATCTTCGTTCAGGGGTATTTTCTCGAACTACACACATCTTATTAACACTCCGGCGTACTATTTGAGAGAAACATGTGTCCCTATTTATTCATCTTGCTTCGCAGTCGATACGCGTCTTTAAATTCTATTGAAAACTCACACAGACCTTTATCCACATCCTCACTGCGAACCTCATCATGATATATATGAATGTAGTGGTAAAAGTATTTCAGACTGTCCATGATGACAAGATTTACATTCACAGCCGCAGGGTACGCGTACTCGGTATGATGCAGCATGACATAATACAAGACTCACTACCCATACCCGTTGCTTCTCTTCTACACGTGTTGTTTCTTTCACTTCACGGTATATGTACGCTTTTATACAGTTTGGTTCTACAACATAGTCCATTACACTGATTGTGCTGCGAAATCTGGCAATCCTCTCGCCCGAATATCCATTGAGTATTTGAACCTCTTGCTCCTCACTTTTCGCACTGTTGAATATAGCCTTAAAAGTCTCAAAGAGGGGAGGGCTAGGGAGTCTTTCAGTATTCACCATATCTTCCGACTTTATCGAATACCACTTCATAAACGTCGAACACCCAATATCAAAGGTAGCCATCACTATTTTTCGTCTACGTGAGAATTCTTCAAATACATGTCTGAGACCCAGGGCTTGCAGCGGTCAACTGAGCACGCAGGGATAGAGATATGCCTAGGTAGTAGCAGGAGTCACGTGACCCTTTCATTGATCTTACAGTGGGCGGAGCTTAGGACTTTTTCCTGTGCGCGCACACACACACACACATACACACACACAGATAATGAAACCCTAATTGAAACATGATTTACTTGATAAACATATTCAAATATACGTAATAAATTAAATAAACATATCGTTAACAGGTAAATAGGTATATATATATATATATATATATATATATATATATATATATATATATATACCGGGTGTCCGAGAATTATCTGTACAATTTTTGGCTGTTATTAAAAGTCAACCATGAAGTGTAGAAATTCCAGTGTTGTCCCATTTTACAGAGAATCTTATTAAGTTTTTTCTGATACCACGTTTTGACAAGTTTTTTAGAAATGTACGCGGGTGACAGACATTGATGATTTAAAAGCAAGAATCACAGCTGCTATTGAGCGAATTGATGTGGATATGCTGCAGCGTACATGGCAACATTTGGAGTATCGATTGGATGTTTTGCGAATCACTAATGGTGCACATATCGAATGTTTGTAACAACGTTAGTTTAATAAAAGAAACTTTTGAAATACAGATTCTAAATAATCTTGTTTAAGAATTTTACGTGTGTTATCAAGAATTTTATTAAAAGATGAAATTGTACAGATAATGTTCGGACACACTGGAATTTCTAAAACACTTGTCAAAACTTGGTATCAGAAAAAACATAATGAGATTCTCTGTAAAATGGGACAACACTGGAATTTCTACACTTCATGATTGACTTTTAATAACAGCCACAAATTGTACAGATAATTCTCGGACACCCTCTATATATATATATATAGCAAAACATTCAAGTACTATGGTATTCAAAGGGTACGGTATCGTAGGTGCCAGGCACCTGGTAACGTTTCCTACAGGTGTTACGACACACCTTCGTGCCCCTAAGTTCCTTCACGCCCCCCAGTTTCTGGCCCTAAAATTGTGGGTCCCTACAGTTAGTTCGGGTGGCTGGTCACCCTCGTCGTCTAAGCACACTCCTTCAGAGAGTCAAAGTTAACGACCCGTCGGTTCTCCAGGTTAAGAGCGATGCCCTTCGCCTTCACGATATATTTCATCTCCTCCGCCACCCTCACGCTTACCCCATACGTTTTAGGATCTGTTGATACAAAGGAGTCAGCTATGCAATATCACCATACTCATCCTTGATCTCGTCAGTCAAATCTCCGAGGAATTCCCCAATAGGCGGCATGTATTCACCCTCTCTTTCTGTGAATATTACGCTCTCTGTGTCTGCTACAGGACCCTCCGTCCAAGAGAGTGCAGTAGTCCCCAAAGCTTGATGCGTGCGTATGCTGTTGTGAAGCTGGCTACAGGTATGTTTGTAACACGTGAGGTATTTGTAGCCAATTCGGTGATGTTGTACTTTATTATGTACGTATTACCAACATTCACGATCTCCATGACCTCTTTATCAGGGGCATTGGCATAATCCCACACCTCGTTATAACTTTGGGCCAAATGAACGTTCCCCTTGCCTGTGTTCTTTGCAAATTTTCCCTACAGACTATTCAGGCACAACTTTGCACTAAAGCGCTTGCCAGGGATTTTAACAATTTGGGCCCGGTCAAGTTGTATCCCTTCATGGTCACAATAGCGCTGAATATACGCCGATTTTTCACCCTCGGTCTCAACCCCTCGTGGATACCCTGATGCTTCTACCTTATCCTTCAAAAATGTAATTATATACGGCGTGAAAAGGTTGGGTAGCTTCTGAAACCTCCACACCTCATATATCTTCAATATTCTGTAGCCACGGCAAATGGCTAGGCCCAGCTCATGGCTTGTATATGCACCTCTGATCTTCCGTTGTTTGTTTGTGTGATTACAGGACCCACTCTTCTCCTCTGCGCACTTCACGCATAGGGGAAACATGAGCTTGTTATCTATAACGACAGGTAAGATCGGCATCCATAAATCGCGAGGGGGAAGCACGTCTACGAAAGAAAGACCGAAATAGTTCTTGTTCAAATGTGCTGAGAACTCTTCGATGGTGGGTTGGGTTGGACCCAGCAGTTTTTCAGCTGCTCCTACGGGTAAGGATTGTTCTTCATCACGTAGCGATTATAAAGAACAGAAGTCGTAGTAATGGAGTTTCACGCCCTCCGTAGGTGGAAAGTATAGCTTCAATGGGTTTGTACGCCCTCCGAACAAGCTATCACCGCATTTGAGAGGATCCAACACCATTCAACGCTTGATGGTGTTTATTTCTTCGCGGTACTGCCCATCTGTTTCCATCTGTGCAACATACTCATGCTCCCACAATATCTTGTGAGTGAACTGGGAGCCTATTAGCTGATCGCGGGTGCGCGTCCATGCAAGACTATCGGCAGGAGATCTACCGTGGATATCTCCTACGATTCCACATTCAGGACGTGGGCATCCATGCCACCAGCAACCGTTAATTAAAGGAGTACACAGTCTTCTCACCAGTGGCACGGTCTTCGCTTAGACCATCAACCGAAAAAACACGGCCATTGACCTTAATGTGTATTCTCCACTGTGGCGGGCATGTTTTATGTATACACCTGTCTGCTGCTGTATGTGTATGAGCCAGTAAATAGCCTTATGCCCATAACTGCGGGTGTTTTTCCTGTGGATGACGGCTAAGACGCTCACTATCACATATGCTGGCATAGGTAAAGTAATGTTTTGAGGGAGGTAGTCCTACGTAATTTAAAGTGTCGCTAGTGAGGAAAGTGTAATGGAAATACCCTTTTAAAACTTCGGCGGCTACGCCCATCACCTTGGGTAGCTTGGATAATTTACAAGGTGTGAATAATAAAGTATCTTTAAACTGAACATTACCTCTTATTTGCATTTGTATAAGTTTGTTTCCTCTTTTCAAGAGGTCGCTTGTAAATATCTCCGATGACTCGTGTTTAAGCAGTTCATTATAAAGGAATTACATGTCAAATTTTGCCCTGTTATGGGCAAGAATATAGTCATTTTTTTGAACTTGTCCGCTAACTTGACAATATTGGATACAGAGTTTCACGAGATTATCGTGGGCGGTCGTTTTAAAAACGTTTGTGCGTTTATCACATTTGCGACACTCATCACACTCAGCATCCAAGCACTCATCGCAGATAGTCTGACTTACAAGTAGGTGTGGGATAACCTCTCTGATTTCAGTAACCGTATATGTTTCTATATCGTAGTGCACAGTTATAGAAGGTCTATTTTTAGGCTTAGCATCTTTCATATAACATACATGCTTTACAATATCCGCCTTATATTTCTCATGGCATGTAGAACCGTGAATTTCATCACATTTATGCGTGAATTTCCCCCAATTATCCATCATATGAAACATACCACATTCACAGATTCTCATTTTCCTGCAAGTGCCAATTGATTTATGGAGCTCAAAGCATTCATTATTGAAAAATGTACGTCTACACACATTACAATCCCTCTTCTCAGCTTCAAGTAACGACTTTCACATTTGGGGCTTTTACACTGCTCACATACCATGTGGCATTCCTTACAATGTTTCATTATATCATCAGCAAACTCGAGACATCCCTTACACAAATCATGATGCCTTCCATATTTTCGACTTTTATCATAACTCGCGTAAAGGTCCCTTGTATTACGGATGGGGAGATACGTTGACCCTGACAGCCATAAAATAAGTAGAGGTCTTGTACGATCTCTCGCACAGCTTTTAAAAACATACACAGTCCTACGACGATCATCCATTTCAAATACAACTATACGAACATTCATTTCCTGCTCTACCCTTCTCATCTCTTCAGGACCCATATTACACTCAAACTCAAACTTGTAATCTGAAGCCAGTTTACGGACACGCTGTACAACCGTAGGCAGCAAAATATTTTTGACCCAGGTATTTATTACAGTAAGCATATGGGCTAAGAGTCTAAGACTGCTGCTATAAAGCCGCAACCACGCTCGGTGTTTACATGCCTTCTGTAAATATCCCGAGAATTGAAGTTAAGAGTATAAGGTGTGGCACTATGACACGCAATCCGGAATACTCTGTCAATATCTACCGTGAAGTTGTCCATATTGGAGGCTGGACTACTTTGAGAAGCCTGCATTATGAGGATCAATATTTATTCTATATCTACAGCAGCCAAACGCCTGAATGGTATTACTACCCAAAAATTAT
The DNA here is from genome assembly GCA_023014485.1 of Bathynomus jamesi. Classification (NCBI taxonomy): domain Eukaryota; kingdom Metazoa; phylum Arthropoda; class Malacostraca; order Isopoda; family Cirolanidae; genus Bathynomus; species Bathynomus jamesi. The sequence continues at coordinate 334,568 of JAJOZX010001831.1, read as the reverse complement.
CTACATCCCTGTCAACTGACCCGAACCCGAAGGACAGCCTCGTCTTGACTTCACGTACGTCGCGGTTCTGAAGGGCAAACTCTACAATACGTTCAACTACGCGTCGCAGTCCGTGTTCAACACCATTGCCATACATGGAACCAGGGTCAACCCTGACTATATACCGATTCTAGTGAGGGCAGGGGTGGGGGTGGCGGTGCGCACCAGTTCGAATGTTATACCATGCTCTTCAGCTCGAGAAACTGCTGCTGCTGTGGTGGATGTGCCCGGAATTGAAGAGAAATAAGATGACGTATTTTTATTTGAGGAAGGAGCTAGTGTGGGGCTTGTGTCGTAAGACGTAGAGGGCTGGGGCTCTATTACTGGGGGTATAACAATCAGTGCACTCCTGAAACGTTTTATACCTGACGTGGAAGGCTCTTTATCATGCCTCCGCCTTGAATTGTCGCGTGGCGGTGTTACAGGTGTCGCTGGTGTGGGGTCGTCAGCAGGGGGGGAGTCTGTAACCACAGTTACAGTCATCGGGGTCGTCTGTAATATCGATGATGGGGACATAATGCTGTACCTCGTCATCACTCACGGTTCTGTGGAAGAAGAAGAAAAACAAGACTGTAGAATATAAGGAACATCACTTAAATTTGTATTATATTTCGTAAATGATCCACTTAGGAGTGTGATGTGTTAAAGATGGAATCTGTAGAAAAATTCAGGTTCACGAGCCCCTCCACATGTATTATATCTGGTCCTACAGGATGTGGTAAAACTGTGTTTATGCTTAAAATTATTAAAGATAAGGGAGAAATGTTCTCAAAATTTGTGCATAACGTCATATGGTGCGATAGACGTACCAGACAGTGTTCAACGATTACCAAGATGATATTTTGTTCCACAAAGGCGTATATGACGTTAATTCGTTAAAGGGAAATGAACATACAGTCATTGTAATTGATGATCTCATGTTCGAAATGGATAGAATGTTTGCCGAGACATTTACAGTGTTCTCTCACCATCTTAACATAAGCGTGTTCTTCATCAAACAGAATCTATTTTTCAAAAATAGATACATGCGCGATGTGTCGTTGAATACACAATATCTAGTCTTATTCGCGCAAAGTAGAGATGTGTCACAAATTAGGGTATTAGCCAATTAAATGTTACCGAATCAGCGTAAGGAGTTTTTAGAGTTTATAAAGAAACTACAAGTCAACGTTACGGATATTTGCTTTGTGACCTTCACCCACGAAACACGTTTAGATTGCTTTTAAGAACGAATATATTCCCAAACGAGCCTGAAACGGTGTATATTCCAGAATGACAAAGAAGCTAAAGAAATACCATAAATTAATAAAAATCTATCATCGACTGCCCCGGTCATTGCAACAGATGTTTGTTAAAAATGTCGACTCGGACTTTTTAAGATGCACCTGTGAAATCTCTCTTAATGTTATAAAATGTAATGTACCAATGAAACCCCCTCAGAAGGCTCGACTACGTCGTTACAAGAACATAATACGTACGCTCGCTCGTAAAATTCAAACTGTCGGGAAGAAAAAGCGAATTATTGTACAAAGAGGGGGATCCTTCCTCCCGATCTTATTTTCAGTTTTGGGACCTTTACTGACTAGATTAATATAATGAAGAAAGTGGTCGTGATTCCACACGAGGTGTATGCTTTACTCCAAAGTTCAAAGAGTCCAGACACGGTTCTAGAACCCCGTAAAAGCAGGTTAAAAGAATGGAAAGCGAATTGTTAGACCTACTAAACAGTGAAAAGTCACCTGATGAGAAAAGAATCTTATCCGAAGAAGCTCTGCAGAAATTTCTTCATGAGTACGAAAATTATAAGAAACCGACAGAGGACCCCGCCGTAGTTATTAGGCACAGCGCAGACAACGATAAGCATTGCGACATAGGACCTGGGGCCGACGTTAGAGATGACCAACCAAAGAATAACGGTGCACCCCCACAGCATATCGAACATGTATTAAAAAGCAGGCTCCCACATACATTGAGGAATAAAGGTTTAAGTCTTTATAATCTATTGAGTGAGGACCCCATCATACAGTGGACTGATACAGGCGAGGTCATTGTTGAAGCAACAAAGGTACAGGGATCGAATATCGTCGACATCGTCCACGATCTGGTGAGAACATGGGATAGGCCTTCACCATCAGGATGGAAGCATATTAAAGCAAGACGACAACAAATAAATGTCCCCCAAAATATTGATAGGGAATTTGAAGAGGTTAAAAGAATTGGAACCAGCCTCGCATGTGCCATAACTGAGCACACCATCACCCCTCCTCTGAAGAGGAGAAAGAAGAGACCAAACAACAACAACGGTCAACCCTCTCCACGTGCCACTAAAATACGCAAAGGCTTACATGTTAAGAAAACGCTATTATGACATTTCTAACCCAGCCTCCTACGGAGGCATTGATAGGCTGTACAGTAGGGTGGCCCACTTTTCAATTTTTTTTGAAAAGTATAGGTGATCGTGGTTTTTCCCATTATTTGGCACTATACTAGCACATTGGTACCATTTTTACAAAAATTGATCAATATTTAGGGGTCTCGCATCGACCTTGAAATTACTAGGTTTTTTTTTAAATGCGTACTTTTTAACGTTTTACTGAGTCAAGATAAATCATTAAGTAGGGATGTTTTCTGAATCCTCTTAATGAGAGAAGTCGTTTGGTGTGCCTGCCAATGTCATACGACTAACGGTTTAACGGTTATGCCTGTATACAGGTAATACCAATGTGCTAGTATAGGGCCAAATATTGGGAAAAACCACGATCACCTATACTTTTCAAAAAAAATGAGTCACCATACCCGGGCGGAATGTATAATGTATATAGGTAATTAGAAAATGCACTATGCCTGTGCCAGGTACCTAACCTATTTCTTTTTTTGCAGATCATAACATTTTCAAATTCTGTCTGAGTTCCTCGTCCTTTGTCATGGACAAATCGATGGCAACCATAACTGGAAGAACTCTTGAAGCTACAAATAGAGAGTCATCAAAAGGAAAGGCGAAAATAACATCGCTACCTTCTCTAAGATCGGCCTCGGAAATTTTTTTAGTTGGCCAACCGTCGTCCTCCATCAGTGGTAGCAAATTGCCAACAACACGGCAGGTTTTGCAATACTTCTTCAGTATTATCCAGTACACTGCTAACAGGAAAGATGCATTCAAAGAAACCGTAAACAACGTCTTAAAGTTTTGGAACATGGCCCGCATTAAAACAATCACAAAGTTCAACTGCGAACGGAAGCTAGAGGCATTGTGGAAAGAGTGGCACTTACTCCAAAAGAGCAGAAAACGAGAAACTGACGCCGGAGGAAAACGGCAGAAGTTTTCGGACAGTGTGGACAAGCTGTGGGATATCGGAGCATCTGACGCTGTCGAAGATATAAAGAAGAATCGACTGCTGTCCGACAAGGACAAGAAAGAAGACATTGACTTCTACCTTGATCAACGTGGTCCTCGGTTGGCAACGATGAGCGGGAACGATAAAGTTTTCGCTGTAAAAAGAAAGCTACAGGAAGGAAGAAAACGTCCTCGCCAGGAGCCGCAAACCTCAAAGTGTACATACGAAACCGGAGATGAGGCCATGGAGAATGATGATACTGGCATGTCAGGAGAGTCGGAGACAGAACTAGCGTTCCCCCTGCCGAAAGAGCCAAGTATGTCTGTCAATCTTCCTCGCCGCATCCTTAATGCACCTGCTGTCATGGAAGTGGCTGATCGTTTCCGCATGTCCAATAATCATCTTCGCTCTATGCAGCAACAAGGTGGATGGCACTGTGAAGCAACAGATGGCAGAGAAGCTGTTCCACCTCCCTGTACCCAAAGACTTCACATACGAGAACGTCTCAGTCGACGAGATGACGCTACTCCCCGACCTGATCGACGAGTCCTCCTGGTTCTTATTTGCAGGTCTGAAGATGTATGGTCTTGCTCACCCTGTCAACTGATAAGTGGGACGAGAACGAGGACTTTTGTCGTCTGAAGGATGTGATCTCTAATCTCCAGGTCACCAATGACGTCGCTGAAAGAGGAGTCCAACTGATACAAGACTATGCGAACACGGTCACAAAGGACGAGGCACAGCTGCAGGATCTTCTGCAAGTGATGGAAAAGAACCGGAAAGAGCTCGGCGACTTCAAGAAGTCATCACTCGCCACGATGACATAGCACAGAGGGACAACGTTGCAGCCAGTGACGTGTGATAGTGATCAATACAATGCAAAAGTGATTGTTTAAGTTATTGTTTCTTTCTTCCTTATTTGCCTGCTATTTGCTGATTTTTTTGAAAAATATAGGTGATCGTGGTTTTTCCCATTATTTGGCACTATACTGGCACATTGGTATTACCTGTATACAGGCACAACTTTTAAACCGTTAGTCGTATGACATTGGAAGGCACACCAAACGACTTCTCTCATCAAGAGGATTCAGAAAACATCCCTACTTAATGATTTATCTTGATTCAGTAAAAAGTTAAAAAGTAAGCATTAAAAAAAAAAAAACTCGTAATTTCAAGGTCGATGCGAGACCCCTAAATATTGATCAATTTTTGTAAAAATGGTACCAATGTGCTAGTATAGTGCCAAATAATGGGAAAAACTACGATAACCTATACTTTTTAAAAAAAATTGAAAAGTGGGCCACCCTACTGTACAGAGGTGTTTACATTGATGGAGTAGGGAAAAAAAGTGAGAGGTTTTTGCAGGAGCAGGATGCTTATACACTTCATAAGCCGGTGAGAAAAAGGTTTAAAACAGCCAAGACAACAGCGGCATCGATTGACTCCATTTGGCAAGCGGATTTAACACACATGCAAAGACACTCAGTGAAAAATGGAGGCTACCGTTACATCCTACTCATAATAGATGTATTCTCTAGATATCTCTGGTTAATTACCCTGAAAAATAAATCGCCTGAAACAGTTGCTAAGGCTACCAAAACGCTGATGTTGAAGGAAAACAGGATTCCTGGCTATTTTTGTACGGACATGGGGAAAGAATTTATAGGCCGAGCTTTTCAGAACATGTTGGCAGAGTTTAATATCAGTTACTACACCAGCAATTCTATACACAAGGCTTCTTTAGCTGAAAGAGTTCAACTTACAATAAAGGAACACATGCACTGCTATTTTACACAAAAACGCATACAAATATATAGATGTTCTGGAGTCGCTGGCCTCATCATACAATCGATCACACCATCGCGCGATTGAGACAACACTTAACGAGGTGTTAGAAATAGGTACGCTCACAGAGCGTGAGGTGAGAAGAGATATTCGTAGAGCACCGCCACACTCTGCGCGTTTCAAAACCAATGATTATGTAAGACTATCACGTTCGGGAAATAAATTCGCGAAGGGATTTGAGCAAGGATGGACACGTGAGATTTTTAAAGTTAGGGCTATGAGACCTAAAGGCGAGATAATGCTGTATTTCGTTGAAGATTTGAATGGGAAAGAAATTGCAGGAGGCTTTTACTGCGAGGAGTTGCAGAAAGTAACATTTAATTTAAGAAAAAAAAGTGTTTAAAATTGAAAAAATTTTAGGCAGCAAAGGTTCAGAAAAGAAAAATGTACCTGGTGAAATGGCTAGGGTACCCAGAAAGCTTCAACACCTATATAAAAGCTGCTGCAATAATGAAGCTTAAATAGTATGCAACATGGCGCCTAAATACGGCAACAACGTGGAGCACCAGATTGTTGGGGATACCCAGTCGCGTCTGCTCCGCATTGAACACATCCCTAATCATAGAGAGAGGAGCTTCAGCATTAAGTATGACAAGCCTCATTATGTGAATGTCGCAACTAATCTATTAACCAATATCTCAATATATATATATATATATATATATATGAAAATTATTTCACGAAAGTAACACGTGAAAAATATTTATGATGAATAAAACCACGAAGGAAAGGAAACACAAAATGGTGCTCAAGCGCTTTCGTCTAATGACATCCTCAGGAACACTGAAGTACATAAAAAGGTTAAGCCTATATATAGGTTACAGAAAGAAAAAAAGAAAAAATAAATAACATACATACACACACACATATATATATATATATATACATACATACATATCTATATATACAAATACATACATACATACATACATACATATATATACAATAAACAGAGAAGTAAAAATAAAAAATTAAAAATTAAAACCTTAAAGGATTACCAGTGAGGCGTACAGATTTGTAAGGAAAAATATCGATTTTTAGCACAAGATCAAATGGATTATAAAAATACAAATTTATACTGGAACTCTGCCGGGTTTTAACACAATGCTGCCTATGGTCAGGTTTCGATATATATAAAAAAAAAAAATGCAAATTAAAAGTTAATCGATTTTTAGCACAAGATCAAATGGATTATAAAAATACAAATTTATACTGGAACTCTGCCGGGTTTTAACACACTGCTGCCTATGGTCAGGTTTCGATATATATAAAAAAATAAAATGCAAATTAAAAGTTAATAAAGTAGAAGACAAGTTTACCAAAGATTTAATGTTTTACCCTTCTTATCTAAATCTGTTTTAAAGGAATTCAACATAACAGGATCGAGTTGAAAAAGACCTTTGCTTATGTTGAAGTTATTTGAAAGTTGGATAATGGCAGACTCAAGAATATTTCTATTAACAATGTTGCTTGAATGGAATAAAACTGAAGCATTATTCCAATCAATACAGTGGGCTAACTCTGACAAATGGACAAAAAGGGCACTGGACAACTGTCCTGTTCTAACGGAATATTGATGCTGTTTTATACGTGTGTGCAAATCCTTTCCCGTCTGACCTATGTAAAAGGAATCACATTGTTTACAACCAATTTTATAGATAATGCCTGAATTATTGGTAGGGCTATTTTTTACTATGATATTTTTCACAATATTGTTATATGAAAATACTACATTAATATCCAAAAGTTTAAGTACATTAGCAATGCCTAAAAAGCCCGGGAAAAATGGAAGTACTAAAATATTTTTTGACAAAGTACGAGTGTTAATATTGACACGATAGAAAGTTCGTTTTGCCTTGTTGAGACAAGATTCCATAAACGCAGATGGATAACACAAATCACTTCCAATACCGTTGATTTTTTCCAATTCGGCATCGATGTATTCCGGACTGGCGATCCTAAGGGCGCGGAGAAACATTGATGAAAATATGGCCTTCTTAGTGGGGGTATCATGTCCCGAGTAAAAGTGTACGTAGGACAAATTGTTTGTCGTTTTCCGATAGATACTAAACTTAAAACCTGGGCTTTCCCTATGTACACGCACATCCAAAAATGGGATTGAATTGTCTTGCTCAACTTCTAAAGTAAACTTAATGGAGGGGACTTGATCATTTAACTGAAGGAGGAAGCTATCCAGGTCACGATTCATGGGCCAGATACACAAAATATCGTCGACGTACCGCAACCAAGGGATGCCAACCCCCAGGATTCTCGGAATATAGGTAATTTCGAAAAACTCCATATAAATATTGGAGAGGAGGGGCGATAAGGGGTTGCCCATAGCCATCCCAAAAACTTGTTGATAATACTCGTTATTGAAAGTGAATTTACAGTCTTTGATGCAAAGCTTAATGAGTTCCAAAACAATGTGTGAAGGTAGTGGCAGGTCATACTTATGTAATTCTTGGGAGAGAAAGTCAAGCATATCGTCAATCGGCACTTTTGTAAACAATGAACAAACATCAAAACTCAATTTATCGTTAGTTTCAGTACGTGCATTATTCAATTTTTCCGTAAGATCCATGGAATTTTTTACATGTGAATCAGAGATAGTTCCGAGAATGGGGGACAAGACTTTGACAAGCCATTTGGAGAGTTTATAAGTAATAGAGCCCACCGAGCTAATAATAGGGCGCATAGGGTTACCAGGTTTGTGGGTTTTAATAAGACCGTAAAGGTAGGGCAGAGCAGGTGAAGTGGACATGAAAAGCGGAATTAAGTCCTTATGATCTTTGAGAAGGCGTTTCAAGCCACTATTAAATGATTTGATGACGTCATCCTGCGGGTTCTTCCTAAGTTTGGTGTATGTGGCGGGGTCCTGGAGAAGCTCGTTCATCTTTCCGATGTAGTCCACTTTGTCCATAATAACTATGGTGTTAGCCTTGTCTGCTTTAGTAATATGGAGCTCCCCATCTTTTTTTAATTGTGAGAGGCTATTGCGAAAACGTTTAGGAAAGTTATCTTCGTAATTACCATTCGCCGCACTATAAACGAGGCCTTTAACTATGTTAAACAAATACTGAGGGAGATTACACTGTTTTTCAAAACACGCGAGACTAACAAATTTGTAAAGCCGAAGGTTTTTTAACAATAAAAAAGGACATACCATATCCAAGGGCACTTTTTGCATCGTCACTAATGTTTTTCGAAGAAAGGTTCAAAACACACTTTGAGCTTGCTTTTTTACTCCACTGACTATCTCGAATGAGACTTTTAATTTTTCGATCCAAAATGTTACGAAGTGAAGTAGTTCTCCGACGCAACTCGTTGTAAATTTCATCAAACAAAGGTTGGATCCACGGTTGGGGAATAACGGTTACAAAATTATGTTTGGCGATGTTTAAATTTTTGAAGGCGGACCACTCATTTTGTCTGGTGACTTCAATATGTTTCTTTAAAATTAATCTGCTGAAGTTGTTGAACGGATGGTCGTCAATTTGTCTGAGGCGAATCGGAAGCAGGGATTTGGGAAGAACTTGCTCCTCCAGACACTTAGTAAGAAACTTCCGTCGGATACGAATTGCATGCCCCTTCATTAATGTAGAAGAAAACACGGACACAAACGGAGACAAGAGAGGGAACAGCAAGCCGAAGGAACGCGTGGTGACATTATATGAAAATTATTTCACGAAGTAACACGTGAAAAATATTTATGATGAATAAAACCACGAAGGAAAGGAAACACAAAATGGTGCTCAAGCGCTTTCGTCTAATGACATCCTCAGGAACACTGAAGTACATAAAAAGGTTAAGCCTATATATAGGTTACAGAAAGAAAAAAAGAAAAAATAAATAACATACATACACACACACATATATATATATATATATATATATATATATATATATATATATATATATATATATATATATATATATATATATATATATATACATATATATACAATAATACATACATACATACATACATATATATACAATAAACAGAGAAGTAAAAAAAAAAATTAAAAATTAAAACCTTAAAGGATTACCAGTGAGGCGTACAGATTTGTAAGGAAAAATATCGATTTTTAGCACAAGATCAAATGGATTATAAAAATACAAATTTATACTGGAACTCTGCCGGGTTTTAACACACTGCTGCCTATGGTCAGGTTTCGATATATATAAAAAAATAAAATGCAAATTAAAAGTTAATCGATTTTTAGCACAAGATCAAATGGATTATAAAAATACAAATTTATACTGGAACTCTGCCGGGTTTTAACACACTGCTGCCTATGGTCAGGTTTCGATATATATAAAAAAATAAAATGCAAATTAAAAGTTAATAAAGTAGAAGACAAGTTTACCAAAGATTTAATGTTTTACCCTTCTTATCTAAATCTGTTTTAAAGGAATTCAAATAACAGGATCGAGTTGAAAAAGACCTTTGCTTATGTTGAAGTTATTTGAAAGTTGGATAATGGCAGACTCAAGAATATTTCTATTAACAATGTTGCTTGAATGGAATAAAACTGAAGCATTATTCCAATCAATACAGTGGGCTAACTCTGACAAATGGACAAAAAGGGCACTGGACAACTTTCCTGTTCTAACGGAATATTGATGCTGTTTTATACGTGTGTGCAAATCCTTTCCCGTCTGACCTATGTAAAAGGAATCACATTGTTTACAACCAATTTTATAGATAATGCCTGAATTATTGGTAGGGCTATTTTTTACTATGATATTTTTCACAATATTGTTATATGAAAATACTACATTAATATCCAAAAGTTTAAGTACATTAGCAATGCCTAAAAAGCCCGGGAAAAATGGAAGTACTAAAATATTTTTTGACAAAGTACGAGTGTTAATATTGACACGATAGAAAGTTCGTTTTGCCTTGTTGAGACAAGATTCCATAAACTCAGATGGATAACACAAATCACTTCCAATACCGTTGATTTTTTCTAATTCGGCATCGATGTATTCCGGACTGGCGATCCTAAGGGCGCGGAGAAACATTGATGAAAATATGGCCTTCTTAGTGGGGGTATCATGTCCCGAGTTAAAGTGTACGTAGGACAAATTGTTTGTCGTTTTCCGATAGATACTAAACTTAAAACCTGGGCTTTCCCTATGTACACGCACATCCAAAAATGGGATTGAATTGTCTTGCTCAACTTCTAAAGTAAACTTAATGGAGGGGACTTGATCATTTAACTGAAGGAGGAAGCTATCCAGGTCACGATTCATGGGCCAGATACACAAAATATCGTCGACGTACCGCAACCAAGGGATGCCAACCCCCAGGATTCTCGGAATATAGGTAATTTCGAAAAACTCCATATAAATATTGGAGAGGAGGGGCGATAAGGGGTTGCCCATAGCCATCCCAAAAACTTGGGATTTGGATCGAAAAATTAAAAGTCTCATTCGAGATAGTCAGTGGAGTAAAAAAGCAAGCTCAAAGTGTGTTTTGAACCTTTCTTCGAAAAACATTAGTGACGATGCAAAAAGTGCCCTTGGATATGGTATGTCCTTTTTTATTGTTAAAAAACCTTCGACTTTACAAATTTGTTAGTCTCGCGTGTTTTGAAAAACAGTGTAATCTCCCTCAGTATTTGTTTAACATAGTTAAAGGCCTCGTTTATAGTGCGGCGAATGGTAATTACGAAGATAACTTTCCTAAACGTTTTCGCAATAGCCTCTCACAATTAAAAAAAGATGGGGAGCTCCATATTACTAAAGCAGACAAGGCTAACACCATAGTTATTATGGACAAAGTGGACTACATCGGAAAGATGAACGAGCTTCTCCAGGACCCCGCCACATACAGCAAACTTAGGAAGAACCCGCAGGATGACGTCATCAAATCATTTAATAGTGGCTTGAAACGCATTCTCAAAGATCATAAGGACTTAATTCCGCTTTTCATGTCCACTTCACCTGCTCTGCCCTACCTTTACGGTCTTATTAAAACCCACAAACCTGGTAACCCTATGCGCCCTATTATTAGCTCGGTGGGCTCTATTACTTATAAACTCTCCAAATGGCTTGTCAAAGTCTTGTACCCCATTCTCGGAACTATCTCTGATTCACATGTAAAAAATTCCATGGATCTTACGGAAAAATTGAATAATGCACGTACTGAAACTAACGATAAATTGATCAGTTTTGATGTTTGTTCATTGTTTACAAAAGTGCCGATTGACGATATGCTTGACTTTCTCTCCCAAGAATTACATAAGTATGACCTGCCACTACCTTCACACATTGTTTTGGAACTCATTAAGCTTTGCATCAAAGACTGTAAATTCACTTTCAATAACGAGTATTATCAACAAGTTTTTGGGATGGCTATGGGCAACCCCTTATCGCCCCTCCTCTCCAATATTTATATGGAATTTTTTGAAATTACCTATATTCCGAGAATCCTGGGGGTTGGCATCCCTTGGTTGCGGTACGTCGACGATATTTTGTGTATCTGGCCCATGAATCGTGACCTGGATAGCTTCCTCCTTCAGTTAAATGATCAAGTCCCCTCCATTAAGTTTACTTTAGAAGTTGAGCAAGACAATTCAATCCCATTTTTGGATGTGCGTGTACATAGGGAAAGCCCAGGTTTTAAGTTTAGTATCTATCGGAAAACGACAAACAATTTGTCCTACGTACACTTTTACTCGGGACATGATACCCCCACTAAGAAGGCCATATTTTCATCAATGTTTCTCCGCGCCCTTAGGATCGCCAGTCCGGAATACATCGATGCCGAATTAGAAAAAATCAACGGTATTGGAAGTGATTTGTGTTATCCATCTGAGTTTATGGAATCTTGTCTCAACAAGGCAAAACGAACTTTCTATCGTGTCAATATTAACACTCGTACTTTGTCAAAAAAATATTTTAGTACTTCCATTTTTCCCGGGCTTTTTAGGCATTGCTAATGTACTTAAACTTTTGGATATTAATGTAGTATTTTCATATAACAATATTGTGAAAAATATCATAGTAAAAAATAGCCCTACCAATAATTCAGGCATTATCTATAAAATTGGTTGTAAACAATGTGATTCCTTTTACATAGGTCAGACGGGAAAGGATTTGCACACACGTATAAAACAGCATCAATATTCCGTTAGAACAGGAAAGTTGTCCAGTGCCCTTTTTGTCCATTTGTCAGAGTTAGCCCACTGTATTGATTGGAATAATGCTTCAGTTTTATTCCATTCAAGCAACATTGTTAATAGAAATATTCTTGAGTCTGCCATTATCCAACTTTCAAATAACTTCAACATAAGCAAAGGTCTTTTTCAACTCGATCCTCTTATTTTGAATTCCTTTAAAACAGATTTAGATAAGAAGGGTAAAACATTAAATCTTTGGTAAACTTGTCTTCTACTTTATTAACTTTTAATTTGCATTTTATTTTTTTATATATATCGAAACCTGACCATAGGCAGCAGTGTGTTAAAACCCGGGCAGAGTTCCAGTATAAATTTGTATTTTTATCATCCATTTGATCTTGTGCTAAAAATCGATATTTTTCCTTACAAATCTGTACGCCTCACTGGTAATCCTTTAAGGTTTTAATTTTTAATTTTTATTTTTACTTCTCTGTTTATCGTATATATATGTATGTATGTATGTATGTATGTATTTGTATATATAGATATGTATGTATATGTATATATATATATATATATGTGTGTGTATGTATGTTATTTATTTTTTCTTTTTTTCTTTCTGTAACCTATATATAGGCTTAACCTTTTTATGTACTTCAGTGTTCCTGAGGATGTCATTAGACGAAAGCGCTTGAGCACCATTTTGTGTTTCCTTTCCTTCGTGGTTTTATTCATCATATATATATATATATTATATATATATATATATATATATACACAAACGATTGAGGGAAAAAGTTTCCCATTCGGCGGCGGGAGCTTAACAGTAAAGCTGCACTTTCGTCGCACTGTGCTATAATGGATCGAAGGCCTTTCACAGTCTATCGAGGGATGAGATACCAGCGTGGGAGTGGTACTGGATCCATTTTTTCAACCATACTGCGTACGGCTGTTCCCTTGTTGAAGAGGGGTGTCAGATATCTCGGGAGGAAAGCATTACAATCAGGTTTTAACACGGTAGAAGACATAATGGCTGGGGCTAAGCCTAAAGAAACTCTAAAAAGCGCTTAAAACGTAAAAGAGACGAAATCGTCAAAGATGCAAAGAGGAAAATGCGCGGTAGTGGGAAGAGGAGGATTGTCCGGAAGAAGAAGAAGGGGTTACCAGCACGTGGCGTTAAACGTAAAAGGAGATAAAAAAGAAAAAAAGAAGTGTTCTAAGCGAATGAAAGCTATGGTTGATCATTTTTTTAACTGATATTAGCTAAGGACATTGCTCTCACGAATCATAAGCTGTTTATTACTTGTCAAGAGAGATGGCACTATTTCTGACTCGTCATGTCACGCTTCATCCATCCGTGAAGTTCACAATGTTGTAAATCAGAGCTGTCTCTCTTTGACATGCCCCCAACTCAAGTTTCTATCGAGCACAGTGACTTTATTACGATTAACCAGTTAAACACAATTAGTTCCCCGAGTGCGCCTATAGAGTTTGTGATACCCAGCTCAGGCCCTTACTTTTTTGATCCAAGCTGCGTGCACATGTATGTTAAACTGCGTATAGCCCATTCTGATGGAACGGACTGCGATGACAAATATGTTGTATACCCCGAAACAAACTTTCTGTACTCCATATTCAGTCAATGTGAGGTATATTTAAACCAGGTCAACATTTCGGTATCATCTACGTGCCTATCTGGAAAATGTCCTCAACTTTTCAAAGAAGCGAAGAATACCTTTTTAACTGCCGAAGGTTATTATCAAGCTTGAAGACGTAGGCAGTATAAAGGACAAATTTAAAAATTCTAAAAAGATATATGAACGCTATGGACGTTTGCATACAGACTTCACATTTGACAAGAAGTTGCTTGTGAATGGGGTCAACATGAAAATAAAGCTCACTTGTACGAATCCTGAGATCTGTTTAAATCTGGGAGTAGACCAAGAAGAGAGCCAAAGCCTGTGGTGATTTATGTTATAGAAGCATATCTTCGCGTACGGCGAGTGAAATTAAGTTCGCCAAAACAAATAGAAATTTTAAAAAATTTACTACATGCAACAGTAAAATACCCAATTAACAGAGTACAGATCAAATTATATACGGTGCCAGCAGGGCTGGCATCGAAGCAGATAGAAAACGTGGTCCTTAGTTCACTACCTAAACGGTTATTAATTGGAATGCTGGAACACGTTTCTGTGAACGGAAAATATAAAAAGAACGCCTTTAATTTCGAGAATTTCGGCCTTAAATATATAACTCAATACGTCAATGGCATAGCACTGGGGGAACAATGGAAACGGATTATTCATCAGATGCTGTGTTCCCGCTTCGCTCGAGAGCATATAGTAATCTTGCCCATATTGCCGGTGCCTGCGATGAATTAGGGATTGATGTAACGCAAAAAGAATTCATCGATCAATTTAACCTTTATCCTTTTCACATTACACCTGACTTATCTAGTAGTGTAAACACGCACTTAAGTCCACTGCAAAGTTGAAAAACTTCAGTCAGATTGGAATTCGCAAAGCCGTTAGACGCGCCTATTAGTGTGCTAGTATATCTTGAGTCACAGACCCTAATAGAAATTGACAGATTTAGGGGAGTTGTTACAGACTTTTGAAAATGGATGAGAATACACCTCAGAGAGTGATGAATAGTGACCGAATCATGCGCTCCAAATTTATCGGTGTGTTTGCGAAGGACGAAACGCTGGAGATTCCAGCCACGGCACACTGCGGCGCACTTATTCTAAATACGGATGTTAGTGGAGGAGAATGGCTTCACTGAATCGCCTTTTATTTTAAAAATAAGAACCGATTGTACTAAAGAGTGTCCATAAATGTTTACCCTGAAAACAGTATGCTCTCATGTTTTAATGACGAATCTTACATCCATTTTCTTTTACACGTGATCTCGTACACGCATAGAGTTTCTGTGCTGGTGTGTTTCGTCTACCGCATTCGCCGCTAGGAGCGCTGTAGTAGCTGTTCAGTTAAGATGGCGTCTGTGACAGAGAAGGCACAATGTGTTGTGTGGCTTGCAGAAATAAAATCTCCTGTCAGTGTTCAGCGAAGGTTCAGAGCAAAGTATGGAAAGAATCCACTTGATGTGCAGTTAATTAAGTCGTGAATGAAAAACTTCTTGGAAACTGGAAACGTGGAAAAGGGAAAGAGCAGTGATAGACCATCAGTTTCCGATGGGACGGTGGAAAACATTCAAATTGCTTTCACACGGTCACCAAGGAAATCGGTGAGAAAAGCTTCATGCCAAATAAAGATACCGAAGTCTACGGTGCACAAGGTGTTACACAAACGTTTGAAGTTACACGCCTACAAGTTACAAATTGTTCAAGAACTGAAGCCTGATGACCGTCCAAAACGTGAACAATACGCTATTGACATTTTGAACAGCATTGACGAGGATAATGACTTCTTGTTACGTGTCTGCTTTTCAGACGAGGCTAAGTTTCATCTTAGTGGTAGAGTCAACAGACACAATGTGCATATTTGGGGATCGGAAAACCCACGTGCCGTAAGGGAGCATATTCGGGGCAGTCCGAAGATCAATGTCTGGTGTGGACTAATGCATGACCAGATAATTGGTCCTTTCTTCTTCGCTGAGAACACTGTTTCCGCAACTGTGTACCTGGATATGCTCACCAATTACGCCATCCCCCAGCTGCAGGGCAGGCAGCCAACTGTCATCTTCCAACAAGATGGGGCACCCCCTCATTGGGCGCATGTCGTTCGTGAAACTCTCGACGCAACATTTCCAAATAGATGGATTGGCAGGGACGGGCCAATCCCATGGCCCCCAAGATCACTAGGCATTACCCCACTGGATTTCTTTCTCTCGGGTCATGTTAAAGATTTAGTTTATGCAACAGTTGTTCCAGATATTAGAACATTACGAGAACGCATTACGGATGCAATTGCAACAGTTAACCCACAAATGTTGGAAAATGTGTGGCGTGAGTGTGAATACCGTTTAGACATTTTACGTGCCACTAGGAGTGCATATGTGGAAGCTTATTAAGTTCATTAACTATGTATCAAAACTTTGTGTGTTTATCTACTTAAGATTAAAACTGTTTGAATACGAGTGTTTATTTAAAAGTTATAGCATGCTTTAATCAGGGCAATCATTTATGGACACCCTGTATTTTAACTCACTGTGGACTCATCTCTGGAATGACCCTGTTATTGTAAAATTTCTCGAACAGTTACACATTTCCCAAATTTTCTGGAATCCTTACAGACTCCAGGAGCATTTTAGCAACGTATGTGGTATGTACTGCCTTTCAATTCTCTTACATATGGTACGTGGAAAGGAATTTATAAATTTTTTAAAAATATTCGATTTGTGTCACATTGCACGAAACGATGAAATGGTATGCAGAGATAAAAAATCGGTTCCCGTTTGTACGCACTCGATGTTTTGTATGATGTTTTGCTCGTATATATAAAATGAATAATTGCAAAACTATTGTGTAAAATATAAATTGTCTAATTTAAGTTGGATACAAAATTTTTTACTATTTTATAAAAACATTCCTTATGTTTCTACCATATAATAAACTGATGAAAATACAATGCGTATTCTTCTTACCCAAAACACAAGAAAAAGAAAAAAAAACACTTCTTCGATGATACGAAAATCGCTGGGATGAGTGAGCAGTAAAACTTCTACCTCCGTATTCAGGTCATTATCCATGACTTGCGTTTCTTCAAAACTATCACGAAAAGATTCTATAACACGATTTAGCTCCTCATTGGACTTTAAAGAAAAAGGATACGGATGTAGGTAGGAACTTTTAAATTAATTGCTTAGTTCATACATTTTTCTGAATCTTTTTAAATTAAAATCCTTTTGTTTTTCATAAAAAATACACACATGGGAATATGTATATATCATAAATAACAACTTTAGTAATTCCAAAAGACTAGCCTAAGTCATTAACATATACTTCCATATATATATATATATATAATATATATATATATATATATATATATATATATGTATATATGTATATATATATATATATATATATATATATGAAGAGAGAGTTACAAGGAGTTACAATAAGAGAAAATGACGAATAGGGTACCCGGATCAAATAATAAACAACATGCAACTAGCCTAACAGGTCTCAAAAGGAAGATTAGCTGGGTATGGTACACATCGTCTGCCGATACCGTGTCTCGAACCCGATTTATTAGTTTTACACTTAAAAATGCGTTTTTATGGGTTTTTATAAATTAATTAACACTTACAAGGATTCTTGATTGAGCACTGAATGATGCGATGTGTGTATATATATATATATATATATATATATATATATATATATATATATAAAGAGAGAGAGAGAGATACCGATAGATAGATACCGAGAACGGCAGTCAGTTTAAATCATATTTCACAGATTAGTAAAGATTATGTAATAAATCATGACGCATACACTAAAAACTGCCTAATTTATGTCAGTTGTGTGGAAAGGCGACTAGCTGGGGATGCTACGCATCGCCTACCATCACCTGGTCTCGAACCTAGGACCATTGGAAATCCCTACCTTTAAAGTTTGCAGTAATTCATTCTTAGTACGAGCCAAATATGGAAGAGCGATGCATTTACTAATTCTAAAAGTCTACCTGTAGAGCTTTCTATAATTTTTTAAATTAATACATAATTATTTGATAAACAAAATAATTTGAAAATTCGTTCTCTAAATACTTAATAGAGCGCAATAATTTACAGAGTCGGAAATACTTTTATCCTAGCTGGGGATACTACGCATCGCCTGTCGGGTATCGAACCCGGTACATTTGAAAAAGTTTAACTACACGCTACAGAAGCTAGTTTGCAATTACACAAATTTTTCTACCTACATTTCAAATGTGCTTCGTTCACTCTGCTCAACGTCACAAAATTCTTCCACGGCTTATGTCGAAAAAAGATTTCCTCCTTCGGCGGCTGCGAAAAGTTCGAGTGTGGCCCCGGCAGAGGGGTGACCGACTTAAAATACCTGTGGAGAACAGTAGAGTTCTGGCTAACTGGAGGCGTTCATGACGAGAGAATGTGTCGTCGTTAGTTGTTGATAAAAATAACTGATGTGGGTTCCAGCTGAAAATGCCCCCTTTTATATACGATACGTAATCCCGATTGTAACCACCCCCTCAGAAGAATAATATTCGATTCGCAAGCTTCCTGTTGGCTGTCAGTGAATTTGGGTGTGGCTGTAACGTGCATGCGAGGTTTTCCACCAACCAGAAACCATGGATTTTCTCATACCCCGCCCGTTGGGTTGTAATTGAACGAGCCGCGAATCCTGGGGAGCGTGTCTTTACTAAATTTAACTTATTCATTCTTCAGATTTTTTAAATTGGTTTCAAAGGTATCACAATCGGGTAAATTTAGCAGCATGTAATTTAAAAAAAATTTCAGCGTAAATTCATTGTTTTTAATATCTTCAATGAATAAATTGAACAGTTTTACCTAAACTGATTTGTATTAAAGAGAAGACTGTCGACCTCTTTTTTAAGTGTTTAAAAAGTATTTTGAAAGTCTTTTGATTATTTTTATTCGCAAGGTTTTGAAGGAATAAACTCTTTTAAAGTCTAAAAAGTTTAAAATTTTTGTTTACTTTTATAGTCTTAAAAGGAAAATCTTTAATAAGTTTACGCATGATGAGAATAAAATACAGTTTTCCATTCCGTGCTTTTCAGAACGTATATCGAAGTGTATTTAAGGCAAAAATAACATGTGTCAGGTGTTTGCTCAGAGAAATTAATTTAGCAAAGGGCCGGATTAGTTTCTCTCTCCGAAAGGTATTAGTGACCACCGAGTCGAAATTTTACCTGTCACCTTCCATTCAGGTGGGTTTTGCTTCATTAATTCCAATGTGCAGAGACGTTCGTCTCTGCGCTTCATTTGTCTAAGCCTAAAAAGTTTTAGAAATATATTTAAAAAAAATGTGAATAGCGAATAAAAAATAGCTGTGAGCCTTAAGGGATTATATATATATATATATATATATATATATTATATATATTAGTCGTATAAGCGGTTAATATTTGAATTTACAGGGTGATAATTGGAGAAAATATTCTTGCTATTCCTTAGTTTGATATGTGCATGGGATGCAAAGGTTCACTACTAAGCTCATCATAATGATAATTAACCTCCTGTATAATCATCTATTTTAAGATTGAATAAATTCGTCTGACATGAACGAGGAAAATGCCTACAAACTATATTACAAACTGTACTATATTACAAACTATATTTTTCCCTTAATAAAAAACAAACCCTTGTACATATGAGGGGTGCCGCGTCTTAAGGTACCTAAGCGCCAAAATTCGCCACAAATCGCCTCCAAAGTTCAGCAATATTCTGGCAATAGTATCTCTGTTATTAATTGAGCTAGAACGTTCATTTTTCTCTAAATTAGAGTTCTAAGTATGCGAATGAAGATGTTGATGAGTTTTTGGAATAGATTTTCATATTTTATATTTTATATATATTTTTTTTATTTTTTTATTTTCTTATTATGCCGAACTTTGGGTGCGATTTCTGGCACAGAATGAGGTGAAAAAAGTAGTTCGCTTCATAAGGTTTTCAACCATACTTCTAGTGTCGTAAGGTCATTATAACCGAAACCACGCGATAGAGGAAGGGTGAAAATAGTGATATCCATCAAAAACACGTTTCCGCCTGTGGTGGCGGCTAGGTACCTTAAGATACGCGACCCCTCATATAATAAAATAGTAAAAAGAGAGAGGGAGAGAGAGATAAATTTTGGTTCATATACGTAATACTCGCTTTTATATTAAAAATTTGGTTTAACATTTAAATTATATTATACAAATATTAATGTAGGTGCCCATATTTGGGTACACGCAGCCGCCCAGGTATCAGGTGTTTTCAGATTAGCCTCCCCTGAAAGGTATTAATGCCTAAAACTGAAAATTAATTATCATGTGTTTAAAAAAAATTAAAAACGTAAATTCAAAGTTTTTAAAATCTTCATCGTATATGTTATCAGATTTTCAGAAATGATGGAGAGAGAACGACGGATTAGCAGTTAAACATTTAAAATGTATTATAAAAATATTAATGTATACGCAGGTGTTCTGGATTAACTCGGCCGAAAGGTGTTAGCTGTCTAAAAATGAAAATTATTTTTAAAAAATTTAAAACATAACTTATCAGATTTTCAGAAATGGTGAAGAGAGATCGAAGGATGTATTATAAAATATTAATGTACACGCAGGTGTTCCGGATTAACTCGCCCGAAAGGTGTCAGCAACGGCCGAGTCAAAATTTGAGGGAGCGAGAGAGAGAGAGAGAGAAGTTATTATTATTTAAAATAGCTGTGGCGGAATGAAATTTGTAGTTTATCACGAAAAAATGTGAAATTTAATGGAGAATTTACAGTTACAGGGTAACGAATGGAATGGCTAAAATATTCAACACTAAGCTCACCATAATGTTAACTAATCTCCTTCTATATAATCATCTATTTTGAGATTGAATAAGATCATTGATGACGGAGAAAATTGTTGTTCGAGTTTAACTTCGATTTACTTCATCGAAGATCTATGAACGTGTGTGTGTGTGTGTGTGTGTGTACATATATATATATGTAGTCGGGAATTGTGTGTGTGTGTGTGTGTGTGTGTGTGTGTATATGTGTGTGTGTGTGCATGTGTGTGTGTAATAATAGGGAATCTATGAGCGTATATATATATATAGTCGGGGAGAGTGTGTGTGTGTGTGTGTGTGTGTGTGTGTGTGTGTGTGTGTGTGAAAATAGGAAACCTATGAGCGTATATATAGTCGGGAAGTGTGTGTGTGCTTTTAGAGCAAATGGCTGCTCAAAAGTTTATATATATATATATATATATATATTATATATATATATATATATATATATATATATATATTATATATATATATATATATATATATATATATATAACTGTGCCAACTGGCTGACATGCCTGGCGAGCACTGGCTTCTGTGCCAACTGGCTGATTGACACTTCTAAGCCAGCTGATGCTCGGATGAAATCTATAGTGATCACCCTTTATTATTTTTACTTTCTTCTCATTATTTACTCTCTATCGGCTCTTTTTTCATTTATCGTTTGCTTTCTCTACACTCTTTTTCGCCGTACCGTATAGATTCTGGTAGCCACGCCGAGACTAAAAGTCGTTACAAAACAAAGGGGGAGTTTATTAACACTCTTTTAACACTTTTTATTATTTATTTAACTCCGAAAATGGTTTAAGTAATTTAGGGGGGTGCGAGTACGGAATTTTACGATAACATTTTACGTCGGAGAGGAACACAAACAATTAATTAAACTTTACGTTACATGACGCCAACCTTACGCGTAACGCGTTGCCTAGAAGACTCACTCCCTTGTGGGGTAGTCTGCTCTGTGGGCCTCTGTTCAGGATTGCCAACTCTACCCATTTTAAACAATTTAAATCTAACAAACATACTTTTTCGTAATTCATAATTATTAGTAAATGATTTACATTAAACATTATCTTAATTAAACAAAAATTAATATTCTTAACTAGGCATTACTACACTCGCATCACCCCCTTGAAAATAAGTTTTTCATTAGGAAAACTTATTAATATCGTTTAACAATTTTAATAAATTTATTCAACAAATTTATATATTTTGCAATTTTTTTTTTTTTTTTTTCTTTAACAATTTCAAAGTTGATAGACAAGAAATAATTAGAATGACAAATTCCACACATATTTTGTATCATATTAAAACCGAAACCTTTATAATTTTCACATTTGCATAAAATAACATTTCACACTAATAATTAAATTACAACCTGTAACTAATCTATACATGCCAAAAAAAATAACGGAAAATTTTCTTACAGTGGCTACACAAATCTCAAGTTCACAATCTATTCCCGCGATTTCTCATCAAAGATCGCTTTACATTTGAAACAATTATTGTATAGTTATACAGTTACTATCAGGGCGACATAGAAAAAATAAGAAAAAGTTTACATAAAATACTGACCAAGAGCGCACATACTACTTCACGAAAAACAACAAATATGGGCAATAATCGCACCCTTTCACTTATAATTTCATTACATAATAATCAGTACATTAATTTGCTGGACGTTGTTTAGATAATTTTCAATCGCAGCTCTCCTGCTCACTTCGCTAGAATGCAAGGGATTGCATCAATCAACATGCAACAGGGCAGCACGCTATATGGTTCCGCTCTCTCTCCAAATGGCGAAAAAAAAAACAAGAGACGTCCAATTCTAAAAGGATCAGGGGGGGAGATATACTGAAAGCGGGACCACGCGCTGGAATTGGACGGAATTTGCAATTCTAGAAGTCGATGAAGAAACTCGCCTTGTCTCATCTCCACTTTTGTCGGTGAACGCTGCTCTTCCTACGTCCAGCTGAAAGACTCTTCTACTGGCAACAATCAAACGATCACTCCGCCGTAGGCCGTTTCCCAACGAACCTACTGTATGTCTGTATGGACAGTACAGTCTTAGACACCCGTTCAAGCTCACGTGGCTTGCCTACCGCGTGCTAAAACACATATTTAGCGAAGCATTCGAGCAGCGTGACCAGCTACTGCCCGAAAAATACCAGTAGACCATCTTCGATCGAAACTTTCGTGTGCCAAAACCCTGCACACGTAAATTTCTCTTCTCTTCCGAAACTGTCCTGCGCCAAGTCCCTGCGCATTCGGTTCCTCTCTTCTATCTCTTCTCTTCCGAAACCATCCTGCGCCAAGTCCCTGCGCAGTTGGTTTCTCTTCTCTCTCTCATTGGTGATCGATCACCTATCCGGTCGACTAAACTCACTGGATGGAACTCGGATTCAACTTGGTTGCCTCCAAACCGAGCCTTTGAAATTTTGAAAAAAAAGTATTCGAAACGTGTTTCTGTACTGCTTATCATTTCATTATATTTAATTATCGAATTTTCTCGACAGTTCACTTCGAAATACTAACTACACATTTGCTCTGGCCAAATTCACGGAAAAAAAAAAAGACAATTCAAATTTCGCAAAAATTTAATCAATCTAGCTACCATAAGGTCACTTATGGCAGTTACAGCGAAGATAAAAAAAGGTCATAAAACGTACAAAATTGTACAGTATAAATATAAAAGCGCCCATACATAGTAACTGTTAGTATAATTTAAGAAATATTATTGTTCAAACTACCGTCAGAAATCACATCAATACTTTTAAATACAAAAGACAAAATGAACCCCAGAAACTTCATGTCATCCATTCTCTGACAATCATGAACCCTCTTGCCCTTTGAGGGGAGCACACAAGACGCCACAAAAACGTTACTGGCTATCTAGAAGGCTCCATTTCCGAGTGTACACTTGAGCCAATGTTTCAAATGCATTAGTTAACTCCGACTGAAGGTTTAAACAATAATAATTTTCCAAAACAGTTATTAAAAAGTAAAAAAAATTTAAATATTACTACCAAAAATTATTTTAATACAGTAATTCCAACTTGAAACGTCAAATTTCATATGAATTGAACTCGCAATTCGCAAATTACATCTGAGAGACAACTCTCTCCTTCAACAGAAACCCCAGTATGGTTTGCAAATCACAAAAATCCCAGTAATTTATCGTTTCCAAGTGAAACTAAAAATTTGCATAGTTATACTAAATAAGAATAGATAATATGCACTCAAAAATACACGTAACCTACTGTAAACAAACAAAACATTGCCTAATTGAGAGCGGTCGCTTTGTTTGTAAGCGAACCTCTATACAAATATCCCTACGTAACCGAATGAAACTGCATTATATCCTGACATAATTTTGTAATTTTTTTCTATGCAAACGCTCGAACTAAAAAAAAGGACATTTTTCATTTCTAATACCCAAATTAAAATATCAAATCAAAACATCCTTTTTAGAATACACTCTAAATTCCCAATAAAAATTTTACCATTGTCATTGAACTGGAAATAAAAATAAAAATCGGCCTACCTATAAAAATAAAATTAAATGAATCTATAAAACAAAGAACCAATATGAAAACTTTCTACGCAAATTTCTGTAATTCGAAAAAAAATTATAATATCCAAATTTCATAAAATATTTGTACCGCCGCAATTTTAGACCTATAATTAATAAATTCAATGTTATGCGCGGAAAGAACAATTTAGAATTTAATGCATAACATTTGTGCTTATTAAAGAAAAATCCTATGATTATTTATGTTAAACCAATTAAAATTTTGTTAAATAACTAAGAATTTACTACTCAATAGACAGATACCGTAGTAACGGTTAATCTCCGAACAATATTTAACGATAGGCCTACAAGAAATCCTTTAGTACAATACAATAGCCATTTTACAAAATATGACGGAATTGTCATGAAATGAACGAAAGGAACGGAAAAAAAAAATAGATAATCAGCCTACCTACCAAATTTATGAGTATATAAATATATAAATTATATATATAACTAATATATACGTATAAGTTAATATGTAAGTATATAATTAATGAATATATAAAAAAATCCAAAAAAATTTATAGAAAATTTCACACAATTTCTCTATTCAGTTAAACGAATTTAGCTTATTTTGAAATCTAATACAATCCTATACGGCCAGCCTCACAAATTATTATGTTTAAGATTATTTTTCGACTGTCCCTTAAAATGTAACTTAATCCTATATAGCGCGAAGCGAAGCAAAGCAAAAAGCCCGTAAACTTATAAACAATTATTTAAAATAAGCCTATCATTATAATTTATGTACAACCAATCGAAATATAATAAAAATCTGCTAATGAAACCCAGAAAATTTTTCATGTTCATGAAATGTTTTACAATCGGTACAAATTTTCGCTGAAACATTTTGACAGGACCGTATAAAATTTATTTATTAATCATTATTCTGATCACAATTATCACTAATTCCAAAAGTTTAAACACAAAAAGTAAACAAAGGTAAGCTGAACAGGCATAACAGTGGAAGAGACGAAAAAAAGAAAAATTGAGTCCTCAGGCAGCACGATAAATTTTCAAAACTATGTCCTCTCCGACCTAATGAACGAAATTTAACGTAATAATGACTCGCAATATTGAGTCAGACAAATTTTTCTACCGACTCTGCACCACGACTAAAAGAAATTTTTGAGTCACTAGACTACGAAAAGTTACGAAACCGTACGATAAAAATGGAACAAACGAACATTTCAGAATCAACGAACTCCCACGAAAAGAAAGAAAAAAAATTAAATTTTTAGGCGCGAAGTTTGTAAAGGACGCTATAAGGATGTCGAACGCGATGCGCCATTTTGAAATTACATTCACAATGAATTTTTAAGGAATGGAAATCGAAATTTACCTGCAAACGGGATAAACTTTGCATTTAGATATTTTAATAATCGAAATAAAATATTCATTAACGCTATTGGCTAATATACCGGGTTGGAAGGATTTTAATCGAAATACTAGTCACGTGGGTAAGCCTCATACAAAATATGATGTAAGACCACCGCTAGCCACCAAATATAGTGATCACCCTTTATTATTTTTACTTTCTTCTCATTATTTACTCTTCTATCGGCTCTTTATTTCATTTATCGTTTGCTTTCTCTACACTCTTTTTCGCCGTACCGTATAGAGATTCTGGTAGCCACGCCGAGACTAAAAGTCGCTACAAAACGAAGGGGGAGTTTATTAACACTTTTAACACTTTTTATTATTTATTTAACTCCGAAAATGGTTTAAGTAATTTAGGTGGGTGCGAGTACGGAATTTTACGATAACATTTTACGTCGGAGAGGAACACAAACAATTAATTAAACTTTACGTTACATGACGCCAACCTTACGCGTAACGCGTTGCCTAGAAGACTCACTCGCTTGTGGGGGTAGTCTGCTCTGTGGGCCTCTGTTCAGGATTGCCAACTCTACCCATTTTAAACAATTTAAATCTAACAAACATACTTTTTCGTAATTTCATAATTATTAGTAAATGATTTACATTAAACATTATCTTAATTAAACAAAAATTAATATTCTTAACTAGGCATTACTACAAATCTCTTTATGCGCCTGGGTCTCCCAGGCGAAGGATGCTCTCTCTCTCTCTCTCTCTCTCTCTCAGGTTAGGTATACCCCCTTTCAAGGGTGAGGACATCCCAGCTTCTCCCCCAAAGTCTCTTCTCTCCTTCTGCTTTCTCTCCTCTCTCTTAGGTTTGGTGGATTCCCCCAGCTTGTGGCAGTGGGGGGGATTTTCCATTGTTTCTTTTTCTTTTTTTGGCACCCTGGGGGTGGGGGGTTGGTACCTTCCAACAAGGGGAGAAGGGGGTTGACACTGGCACTCATTTGATCAACATTGCAATTGCTCTGTACTCGTCTTGTTTGCGGTCATACTACTACCCGCCATTAATCATACCACTCACTCATTGCCGTCACAATATTAGTTTTAATGATTTTAAAATTTTCGCTGCTCATTCTTCCCCTTTTGACCTTACAATTTAGAGTCCCTCTATATAAAGAAACTTCAACCCACACTCAAGTTCGATTCTTCCTGTTCCATTCCATTCTCCATACCCTAATCTACCGACCAATAGTTACGACTTCTTTTTTTTCATTTCTATTTGTCGTTCAATTTTCATTATTTTAAAGTATAGGTAAAGTGTATTGAACGCATGTATTGTAACTGTAATAGTGATTAAAGGTTAAAATTTTAAATTTTATGCAGTTTCATGGATTACACTTGTTTCAATTGTAATTTTTATTTATTTAACTTTAGTCTTGAAAATGGGTACCAAACCTGAAACTTTGATCACTATGAAGATGATCCCCTCTCTTCTTTTTTGTGGGGTTCTGATCAAATTTTGAAGTAGACTTTTTAGAAGTGATTCTCTTCAGAATATATATATATATTGCTTTGATGAGGTTGTTTAATCCCCTTCCCAACATTTATATGGTGTGTAAGGGGACCTACAGCTTTACTTGGAATCCGAACCAAAAGTCGCTACAGAATGTAAACGCAGAGAACGGTCCCCCATCGAACTACAACCCAGACCCAATGTCACTCAACTTCGCTGATCGACGGGAAGCGGTGCTACGGCAGTATATATATATATATATATATATATATATATATATATATATTAATGTGTGTGTGTGTGTATATTTGCATGGGAGTGAATGAACGTCTTGTGTAAAATAATTATGCCCACTGTATCAGGCACTGGCATAAATTTTAAGATATACGGATTCCTGTTGGATATGGTTGAGTATGCATAGGCTACTTATAGCTTTGGGTGTGACACAACTCCTCTTCCTTTGTCATGAGATTTCCCTGATAAAAAGGTCTAATATACATATATATATATATATATATATATATAATAAAACCACGAAGGGAAAAGAAACAAAGTGGTGTTCAAGCGCTTTCGTCTAATGACATCATCATAAATATTTTTCTCGTGTCACTTTCGTGAAATAATTTTCATATATATATATATATATATATATGAAAGCATCTCTAAGAAAGAGGGCCATAACAGCTTGCCCTCAACCTTTTACTCAATGGTATATCGACAATTCCTTTTTTTGACGTGCGATAAAATCTTAAGTATTTTACACTTCTCAATAAACAGAAAAATTACAGCAAGAAATAAATCTTCCCTCCCCCCCTTTTTTTAGTGTCGTGCATGGCCTCCTTCACTTTTTATCGTTGAGAGAGGTCTCTCGTCTCGTCTCCTGCATGAGTTCTTTGGACATTCGAATTCTGATGTAGTTAACAGTTATATGTAGATCGAAAGTCTTCTATATATGAGACTGCGGCAGAATGTGTTCCACTATATACATATTTTTTTAGTGGAATTAGAATTAACGTCAGCATGAGCAGTGTGCATCCCCATTAACTACCGTGCTAAATAACGAATAAGAACAGTGTAATATTACTGGGAATTATAAAAAACGTTAACCTCGAAATGATGCAGGAGTAAATAAGCATTTTGACTATATCTAAACCGGGCGTTGGCTTTTGTGCGCGAACACACAAAACACGACAGTCCTTCCCATAAAAAAAACCTCAGCTTCTCGTCATATTTATAGAGAATAATCAAATAAATTAATATAAGCTAATCTAACCTAACCTAACGCCCTACCCTAACCTAACCTAACTAAATTTAAGAAAAGCAGCTTGACCTAACGGGGTACTCCATTACTTTTAAACCGTTTTTATATATGCAGTACAGTATCCACTTAACCGATTTTATTCTGGCTAACGCCAGACGATTTTCAGTCTTAGGAGAGACTTCTAGAATTTAAGAAACTGTTAAGCTCTTTCCTAAAAACTCTTGTGGTTTACTAAAATATATTACTCGTATTTTGAATCCGTTACTTTCGTAAAAATTAATTTAATTTAATTTGGATAAATTTAAATCCTTTTACAAATATATACAAATCATTTCAGACACTTTCTGATAACATATATATATATATATTATATATATATATCATAATTTCTTAGTTTCTTAGTGTATTCATTAGGGCCTGTATGCACCCAGTTTCGAAAGACTGGGTGGCGTGAAAAAATTAGCAGTGTTGTATTTCATGATACCTCAGTTATGATAAAGTATGATGAAGTTTCACGCACACACACACACACACACACACACACACACACACACACACACACACACACATATATATATATATATTATTCACTTGGTATATTAAATTCACATTTTTTGAATATAATTTAAACAAACGTCTTATGAATGTCAGAAAACCTTACTAAATTTTCCTATTTTATTTCTTTGAAAAGGACAGAGTTAAATTCCGAAAGAAAGCATGAAAATAATGAAAAAATGCCCATAATTGCACTTAATTTTCACATAAAATATGTTTATGATAATATTTGGATAATATTTATAATTAAATACTCGTATATAACTTTAATTTGGTATTTTTATTTGCATAATACTAAAACAGATGATACCAAAAAAAATAAATAATATATATATATATATATATATATATATATATATATATATATATATATATATATATATATATATATATATATACAGTATATATATATATATATATATATATATAAATCTATCCTCATTATCCTAATTTAAATCCTTAACACTGATCTTTCCAATCTGAGAATTACGAGAAATAAATTGTTGATTCCAATTGAAAAATTGATTTCGAATGGAAGAAGTTAAATCCAAACTCCTCTAAAATAAATAAAATCTTTAAAAACAAAATAAAACTAATTTATAGTACACGTCTACATGGAAATTTCGATCTTTTGGCGCAGAGGATAATTATATATATATATTATATATATATATATACTGTATATATATATATATATCCTAAATGACCTAAAGCAGATTGTACATCAACCTACTCGTATCCCCGATCGCCTTGAAGATAGATATCCTGGATTTATTTCTTACTTCTGATCCTTCTTCTTACTCTGTGAAACTTTTTTCTCAGTTGGACTCCTCCGATCACAATCTTATATCAGTTTCCTGTCCTGTCGCCCCAATTCGGCCTTTGGATCCTCCCGGGAGGAGGCGCCTTTGGCACTTCGGTGCCGCGGATTGGGAGGCCCTTAGGCAGTACTTCCGTGATTTCGAATGGAATGATTATACTTCCGTGGCCGGGACACTTCCGAGGATGCTGAGCGCATCACGGAGGTGATTCTTTCAGGCATGGAGGCGTACATTCCATATTCTAATCCTACTACTGATGCAAAAAAACATCAATTTAACTTTACTTGTTCTCATGCTATGCGCAACAAAGAGGAGTCTTTCAGGAGGTACCATCACCATCCAACTTCTTACTCTCACTCAGCTTATATTTCTGACAGGAATCATGATCTGTTCTTCGACTCGCCAAACATTCCTTCATCCAACAAAAATGTGAAAGTCTATCCAATTCTAATTCTTCTCGCTCTTTCTGGCATCTATCTAAGAACCTCTTCAACTTTACTTCCTCTTCTTTCTCTCCTCTTTTCAATTCCGACGGCACAGTGCCGTCTCTTCTCGTGAGAAAGCTGACCTCTTCGATCAAACTTTCATTTACAATTCAACCCTGGACGATTCCGGTGCTTTTTCTCCATCTCCCCCCCCCCACCTCTGACCTTATTATTATCAACTCTAAGAAGGCGTATGGTCCTGATGGTGTTCCTCCGGTTGTTCTTAAGAATTGTGCTTCTGTGCTGACACCCTGCCAAGGCAAACTCTTTCGTCTTTGTCTCTCATCTGGTACGTTTCCTTCCAGCTGGAAGTTCGCTTTCATTCAGCCTGTCCCAAAGAAGGGTAACCACTCTCAACCCTCCAACTATCGTCCCATTGCTTTGATTTCTCGCTTTTCCTAAGTTTTTGAAACTATCTTTAATAGGAAGATTCTTAAACACCTTTCTTCTCACAATCTTCTTTCAGATCGTCAGGATGAATTCCGCAAGGGACGCTCTACTGACGATCTTCTTGCATATTTTTCTGACTCTTGGTCATTCTCCTTTCGGGATTTCGGTGAAACTTTTCCGATTGCGCTAGACATATCAAAAGCTTTTGAGAGAGTTTGGCACAAATCTTTAATTTCAAAACTGCCCTTCTTCGGTTTCTATCCTTCTGTCTGTCTTCATCCCTAATTTCCTTTCTGGCCGAACTATAGCTGCGGTTGTAAATGGCCACTATTCTTCTCCTAAAGTTATTAACAGTGGTGTTCCTCAAGGTTCTGTCCTGTCACCCACTCTTTTCCTTTTATTTATTAATGATCTTTAAATTCGCACTTCTTGCCCTATTCACTCCTATGCCGATGATTCCACTCTTCACATCGCCACCCCTTTCCCAAAGTGTCCCTCACAGCAGTCACTTCATGATTCGCGTAGGACGGCTATGAGATACTTGACCTCTGATATTTCTGTTATATCTACTCGTCACAATCTTCTACACAACTATCCCCTTACCTTCAACAACACAAAACTGAATCCTTCAACTTCTCTTAACATTCTTGGCGTTTCCTTTTCTCGTGATCCTTCCTGGAAAGATCGCATATACTCTCCTTCAAAAACAACGTCTAAGAAGTTAGGTGTGCTCTACCGCCTCCGCGGTTTCTTCACCCCAACTCAGTTGGTGTCTCTGTACAGGGGTCTTGTTCGCCCCTGTATGGAGTATGCTTCTCGTGTGTGGGGTGGCTCAATCCACACAGCCGTACTTGACTGGGTGCAATCAAAGGCTTTTCGTCTCATCATTTCCCCGCCTCTTACTCATTGTCTTCAATCTCTCTCTCTTCCCCGCGATGTTGCCTCACTCTCTCTTTACTATCGCTATCATAACGCACATTGCTCTTCTGAACTCTCTAACTGTATGCCTCCTCCTTTAAGGAGAGCACGCAGTACTAAACTTTCTACACTCTCTCATTCCTTTTCTGTCCAACTATCTAATGCAAGTTTTAATCGGTATTTTCAGTCTTTCATCTCTGGAACAATCTTCCTCAATCCATCTTTCCTCCTTTCTATGACCTCCCATCTTTCAAAGTGTCTAGGCATCTCGAAAACTCCGGACGTTGATTTTGGCTCTCTTCTTCTTCTATGGGAGGGGTGGTTTTTGAGGGCATTCGCTCTTGGCACCTCCTCCCTGTATATATATATACACAGGGTGTTTCATAACATGTGGGACGCAGTTTCAGGATGGTTTCAGGAACTGAAAACAATAAAAAAAGCTTATATAAACATATGCCCGAAATAGCTTTGTTTCCGAGTTACAGCCCATTTTGTGTTCCAGCAATTCTTTCCGCAAACTATTTACAAACACTGCTTGCCGACAATGTTTGTGAGTGTGTACGAGACTTATTTCATGTATGGCCTTGCCGATTGTAATGTTTCGTACACTCTATGACATGTTTCAATACTGTTAAGTGTAGAGCCATCAGTAAGTCAGAAGTGCATCGCGGTGTTTCACTATTCGTATTCGTAACTTCTTACCGTGAATAAGTGCAGTCCAGTGAAAAAAAAACTGAAAAGTTTTTGTGCTATTCAGTAATAGTGTGCATTTGAAGTGAGAATGGAGGCTTATTCAAACAGAGAAATGGCAGACATGCATCTCGTGCATGGACTTGCCGAGTGTAATGCGGCCGCAGCAAGACGTCTGTATGCGGAAAGGTTTCCGAATCGCCGTCTGCCAGATAAGAAGACTTTTCAGAGAATAGACGAGCGTCTTGGTGATACAGGATCATTCAACAAGCGAGTTTCAGATGATGGTAAACCAATCAGCGTCAGAACTGTTGAGTTGGAGAAGTGGGTCCTGAATCGTCTGGAGGAACATCCTGGTGTCAGCACCGGAAGGACAGCAGTATCAGAGGGTGTAAGATACACAACTGTGTGGAGAATTTTATGGGAACAACAGCTTTACCCATATCACATTCAGAGTACAAGGCATTACTGAAGCTGATTTCCCACCACGAGAGGGTTTTTTAACTTGGTTCCTTCGACAGTGTGCTCGCGATTCTTTATCTATCCTCCATGCTGTTTTCTGATGAGGCTGCCTTCTCAAGAAATGGCGTGATCAATTTTCACAACACTCATCACTGGGTCGAAGAGAATCTACCTGCAATCATCCAGTCAAGGCACCAACAATAATTTAGTATGAATGTATGGGCAGGACTTATTGCCGACAACTTAATCGGTTCTTTAGTTTTGCTGGAAGATTAACAGGAGAATCCTATTCCAATTTTTTAAGAAATGATTTAAGCGATTTACTAGATGAAGTTCCTCTTGGTGTCCGACGTCGTATGTGGTTTATGCATGACGGCGCTCCGCCTCATTTTAGTCAAGTAGCCAGAGACTATTTGGATGACCATTTCCCTGATAAATGGATAGGCTGTGGAGAACCAATTGCGTGGCCTGCTCGCTCCCCAAACCTGAATCCACTCGATTTTTACTTGTGGGGTCATCTGAAATCCATCGTTTACGTGACACCCATTGACAACGTTGAAGTTCTTCGCCAACGTGTAGAACAAGGATGCCAGAAAATCCGAGCAAAACCTGAAATGTTTGAACGCGTTAAGCAGTCTATGACGAGGCGTATTCAGGCGTGTATTTAAACGGAAGGCGGTCAATTTGAGCACTTCCTTTAAAGGTAAGGCGGATACTTGCTGGAACACATAACGGGCTGTAACTCGGAAACAAAGCGATTTCGGTATGTTTCTAGGTATATTTTTGATTGTTTTCAGGTCCTGAATCATCCTGAAAGTGCGTCCAACATGTTATGAAACACCCTGTATATATATATTATATATATATATATATATATATATATATATATTGAATAAAAGGATTAGTAGTAATAGGACAAGAAATGGGTGCATATAGGACGGGAACATTACATATTAGGGAGCGTTATATACGAGTGTATATGTATATATATATATATATGAAAACTATTTCACGAATGTAACACGTGAAAAATATTTATGATGAAAAAACCACGAAGGAAAGGAAACACAGAGTGGTGCTCAAGCGCTTTCGTCTAATGATATCCTCAGGAACACTGAAATAAATAAAGAGTTCAAGACTATATAGAGGTTACAAAAAAAAAAATATATATATAATAAATATAGTAACAAAAATTGTGGGAGGAACATAAAAATTTGTACGAAAAACTACCAATTTTAGCACTTTGCCCGAATTCAACACAAGCTCAAATGGATTGTTTCCAACCAATTTTATAGATAATGCCTGAATGATATATAGGTCACAAAAAAATAAAAAATAAAAATAAGTTGAAAAATAAAAATTGTAAGAGGAGCATACAAATTTATAAGGGAAAATTACCAAAGTTTTAGCACTCTGCCCTTCTTGTCTAAATCCGTTCTGAACGAATTCAAAACAACGGGATCGAGTTGAAAAAGACCTTTGCTCATGTTAAAGTTATTTGTAAGTTGGGTAATAGCAGACTCAAAAATATTTCTATTAACAATGTTGCTAGAGTGAAACAAAACTGAAGCATTATTCCAATCAATACAATGGGATAACTCTGACAAATGGGCAAAAAGGGCACTGGACAGTTAACAGTTGGCACAGAATTCCGCAGCCGTTTTAGAAGGCAGACATTTGATATAATTAAATAATAATGTCGTTTACAACCAAAAGAATTAAATAAAACACCATTACATCATTCTGTTTATTTAGGTGAATTATTGGAATCAATTTCACGAAATATATAGAAAATAAATATACAATCAAACGATGGAATATATATGATAAAAAAATAAAGAAATAATAATAGCATAAGAAATACGAACGAGGAATATATATATATATATAATCAAAAATATACAAAACGATGTAGTATAACCATCAATATATTAGTACAGGAAATATATATATAATATATATATAATATATATATATATATATATATATATATATAGTTATAGTAAATAATTAAATATGTTGAAAATAATGATATTGAAAATAAAAAATAATAATTACAAAACGAAGGAGAAAATCAGCAACATATTAGTACAGGAAATATATATATATATATATACACAATTATATTGAAAATAAATACACATCAAAATACTTTATGTTCTACGAAGCAAAACACTAAACTTACACGTGATCGAGTCTACAGTCACATCATTATTGCTTTGCACTTCACGGCAAGCATTCTTTCGCCGCTCAAGTTATACGGATACCTATACTCGATATAAATGGCCTTCATACCGTTCAATACTATTTTTGTGCCCATTTTACATTCGGTTGGCAAGTTATCTTAAAACACGGCTAGAATACAATCTAAAGCATGCACAAAGAGGTCATCGTTAGCCACAACATCATTATTAAATGCAAGTTTATCAACACTCCTTTTCAACTTTTCAATCGAGAGTTTTTTCTTACCGTCCCGAGCTTTTCAATCGTGAACTCTTCCAAGATCTTCCAAGTCGTAACGACAGCTAGTCATTATATAGAGATGCAACTCTTCAGGGTGAACAGTGTAGGTGAGCTCTGGCCTGTACCGCTCAAGTGCTTTGTACCAAAGTTCGGGATATTTCGAAGAGTCTAAACCTTTTAAATATGCATCCAGCTCTAGGCCATTCTCGCCTTGTTCATTCCTACATTCGATAAATCCGTCGAGCAGAGCGGTGTATGCGTATTCAAGAACCGTGTCAAAATAAATCATATCCGTAACACGAGCGTCTAATATAGGCTTCAACTTGCGGAATCCGACGATTTCAAACATTCTGTCGAGGATGAAACGGTTTCGCGTAGGGACAAGAACGTTATTATCAGATGTATTCTTCCCCATCAGTCGTATATCAATGCATGGTTGATCGTTATTTATACACAACGTGCAAACAACGGCATATGAGGGGCATCACTAATCTGTTCTCTTCTTGTACCTACACCTGCAGGTATTTTACAACGGTCCTCACCCCACTTCTCAACTATCACGAAGACTCTATTCATCTCCTCAACATTTAAATAAATAACATTACGTTTACCATAGCTTGCTTGCCTACAAGTCGTTTCAAGTACATAGTTAATGGCACCGGTTTCGCGCCTGAACACGCGCAATGACTTCGTCACGGACACATCGTACACGGCGTTGAGAATGCTTCTCAAAGGAAGTTCCATCGTACGTCCAGTCGGTTCAAGGTCTGAGATGACTATGAGCCACAGGTTGGACGGATCGGCTCGATGGACGGAGTGAATCATGCCATAAACTGATGAAACGTGTACGGGTTTGTTCGAACTCGTGTGTTTCGGAGGGGTGAGGTATACGGGTGAGCCACTCGACGGGGAGAGCGAGTCACACCATAAACTGATGAAGCGTGTACGGGTTTGTTCTAACTTAAATATATGTGCCCCATTATACTGGCCAATCAGAATTTTTCCGCTACATGAAGCAATACTGGTTTTAATGTTTTATCGGAATGCGCACCAGACATTCAGTTCCACAAACTAAACACATCTTATTCACATTCTGGTGCACAATTTGAGAGAAACATATGCCCATATTTTTCCTTTTTATTTAACAAACGATACTCGTCTCTAAAGTCTGTTAAAAACTTGCACAGACCATTAGCCACAACCTCACTACAAACGTCATGATATATA
The DNA here is from genome assembly GCA_023014485.1 of Bathynomus jamesi. Lineage (NCBI taxonomy): Eukaryota > Metazoa > Arthropoda > Malacostraca > Isopoda > Cirolanidae > Bathynomus > Bathynomus jamesi. The sequence goes on along the minus strand of JAJOZX010001831.1, from coordinate 298,047 downwards.
TTAGTATAGTGGCAAAAATTCTTAAAAATCTCCATGATGACAAGATTTACATTCTCAACCGTAGGGTACGAGTACTCGGTATTATGTAACATAACATAATATCGCTTGTCACCCCACTCATCAACAAGACTCACTAACCATAACCGTTGCTTATCTTCTCAACGTTTTGTTTCTTCTACTTCGCAGTATATGTGAGCTTTTATAAAGGTTAGGTCTACAACATACTTCAATACATCGCTTGTACTGCAAAATCCTACAATGCCCTCGCCAGAATATCCATAGATTATTTGAACATCTTGTTCCATCGCACGGTTCAATGTAGCCTCAAAAGTGTCAAAGGAGGGTGGAATATGGAGTTTTACAGTATCCACCACATCTTCGCACTTCGCCGAATACCACTTCATAAACGTTGAACACGCAATATTAAAGGTAGCCATTACTATTTTTCGTCTACGCGAGAAAATACACGTCTAAGCTCAAGGGTTTGCAGAGGTCAACTCAGTACGCAGGGTAGAGATATGCTCAGGTAGTGGCAGGAGCTGCGTGACCGATCTTACAGTGGGCAGAGCTTAGGAATGTACACACGCACGCACGCAAAAGAGAAAATGAAACCTTAATTGAAGAAATATATGTAATAAATAAACATATCGTTAACAATACACATATATATAAATACAATCAAGGATTAAGGTATCAAAAGGGTGCGGTATCATAGGTACCAGTCACACACGCAAAGGAGAAAATGAAACCTTAATTGAAGAAATATACGTAATAGATAAACATATCGTTAACAATACACGTATATATAAATACAATCAAGGATTAAGGTGTCCAAAGGGTACCGTATCATAGGTAGCAGGCACCTGGTAACGTTTCCTATCGGTGTTATGGCATACCTTCGTGCCCTTTAGTTCCTTCACACACACAACCCAGATTCTGCGCCTGAAAATTGTGGGTCCCCAAAGTCAGTTGGGGTGGCTGGTCACCCTCATCTTCCAAGCACACTAGATCCTTCAACGAGTCAAAGTTAACGACTCGACGGTTCGCATGTTAAGCGTGATCTTAGCCTTCACGATATACTTCATATCATCCCCTACCCTCACCCGTACCCCATAGGTTTTTGGCCCTGTTGATACAAATGAGTCTGTGTATGCACCATCACCATACTTATCCTTGATCTCGTCAGTTAGCTCTCCGAGGAATTCCTCAAGAGTAGGCATGTATTCACCCTCCCTCGCTGTGAATATCACGCTATCTGTTTCAGCGTACAGCACCCTCCGCCCAAGAGAATGCAGTAATCCCCAAAGCTTGATGCGGGCGTAGGCCGTTGTGAAGCTGGCTACAAGTATGTTTGTAACCCGTGAGGTATCTGTGACCAGTTCGGTGATGTTGTACTTTATTATGTATTACCTACATTCACGATCTCCATAACCTCTTTATCGGGAGCGTTGGCATAATCCCAGACTTCACTATAACTTTGTGCCAAACGAACCTTCCCTTTGCCAGTATTCTGTGCAAATTTCCGCCAAGACTGTTTGCACACAACTTTGCACTAAAGCGCTTGCCAGGATTCTTAACAATTTGGGAACGGTCAAGTTGTATACCTTCATGGGCACGGTAACGCTGAATATAAGCCGTTTTTCATCTTTGGTATCAACCCGTCGCAGATATCCCGATGCTTCTACCTTATTCTTCAAAAAAGCGTTTATATATGGCGTGAAAAGGTTGGGTAGCTTCCGAAACCTCCACGCCTCATGTATCTTCAATATTCTGTACCATTGGCGAAAGGCTAGGGCCAGCTCAGAGCTTGTATATACACCTCTGATCTTACGCTGGTTGGTTGTATGGTTACAATCACCGTTGTTCTCCTCTATGCACTTCACGCACAGGGGAAACATGAGCTTGTGATGTATCATATACCGACGGGTAAGATCGGCATCCATAAATAGCGAGGGGAGAGCACGTCTACGAAAGAGAGTCCAAAGTAGCGCTCATTCAAGTTAGCTGAAAACTCATCGATGATTGGTATGGTGGGACCCACCAGTTTTTCAGGCGCACCTACGGGGTACGAATTGTTCTTCATCAGGTAGGGGTATAAAGAACAGAAGTCGTAGTAATGGATTTCACGCCCTCCGTAGGCGGAAAGTATAGCTTCAATGGGTTTGTACGCCCTCCAAACAAGCTCTCACCGCATTTGAGGGGGTCCAGCACCATTGAACGTTTGATGGCCCTTATTTCTTCACGGTACTGGTCATCTGTTTCCATCCGTACATCATACTCATGCTCCCACACGATCTTGTGAGTGAACTGGGAGCCTATAAGTTGATCGCGGTTAAGGGTCCATGCGAGGCTTTCGGCGGGGGATCTGCTATGGAGATCCCATGTGACGGCACACTCAGCGCGCCGGCATCCATGCCACCAGCAGCCGTTAAAGGCATACACAGTCTTCTGTGTACCTTAACAGGTACTTCACCCGTGTTTCGGGCATGTTTTATGTATACCCCGTTCTGTTGCTGTAGGTGTATGAGCCAGTAAATAGCCTTGTGCCCATAACTGCGGGGATTGTTTTTGTGAATGACTGTTAAGGTGTCTTTAGGCATGAAGTTATTCTTGAACACCATACAACATAATGAAGCGATCGTGGTTGCGACTTGCAGCGGATCGCATTTGAAACGAGCTATGTACATCCTTTTAAAGGATTGGAAACATACTCTAAGCACACGCACATCATTCACGCAATAACGTTCACATTCATCAGCTATATTTTATGGACTAGCTTCATTAAAACTGTTGTAGTAGCGGTCAAAATCTTCACGCTCACTATCACTCATGTTGGTGTACTGTAGTTAAAGTAATGTTTGGGTGGAGTTAGTCCTACATAATTTAAAGTTTTCTTTGTGAGGAATGTGTAAGGGAAATACCCTTTTGAAACTTCAGCGGCTACGCCCATGACCTTGGGTAGCTTTGCTAATTTACAAGGTGTGAACAGCAGGGTGTCTTTAAACTGTACATTACCTCTTATCTGCATCTGTATTAGTTTGTTGCCTCTTTTCAAGGGATCACCTGTAAATATTGCAGACTCGTGTTCAAGCAATTCCTTATAAAGGAACTGTGTCAAAGTTTGCCCTGTTATGGGCAAGAATATACAGAGTCATTTTTTTTAACTTGTCCGCCAATTTGACAATATACGATATAAAGATTTTCACAGGGCTGCCGTGTGCAGTCGTTTTAAGAACGTGTGTCCATTTTCCAAATTTGTGACACTCGCCACACTCGATCTCCATGCACTCATCACAGATAGTCTGACTTCACGTTCGTCGCGGTTCTGAAGGGCAAACTCCACAACACGTTCAACTACGCGTCGCAGTCCAACACCGTTGCTATACAGGGAACCAGGGTCAACCCTGATCACGTACCGATTTCTAGTCAGGGCAGGGGTGGGGGTAGCGGTGCGCACCAACTCGAATGTTATACCATCCTCCACAGTATGAGAAGCTGCTGCAGCTGTGGAGGAAGTGCCGGGAACTGAACGGGAATAAGGGGCATATTTGAGGAAGGTACTATTGTCGGGGGGTTGTGTCGTAAAACGTAGAGGGTTGGGGCTCTATTACTGGGGGTCTAACAACCGGCGCATTCCTGGCACGCTTTATACCTGACGTAGAGGGTTCTTCATCATGCTTCTGCTTTGAATTGTCGCATGCTACAGGTATCGCTGGTGAGGGTTCGTCAGCGGGGAAGGATTCTGTCGCTACACGGTCATCGGTTTTATCTGTGATATCGATGATGGGGGGATGTATATCGTCGTCATTCACGGTTCTGTGGAAGAAGAAAAACAAGAATATAAGGAGCAGCACTTAAATTTTGTAATAGTTTGTAAATGACCCACTTAGGGGTGTGACGTGTTAGAGATGGAATCTGTAGAAAAATTCAGGCTCACAAGCCCCTCCACATGTATTATATCTGGCCCTACAGGATGTGGTAAAACTGTATTTATGCTTAAAATCATTAAAGATAAGGGGGAGATGTTCTCAAAATTTGTGCATAAAGTAATATGGTGCTATTCGACGTATCTATCAATATTCAACGAGTACTAAGATGATATTTTGTTCCACAAAGGTGTATATGACGTTAATTCGTTAAAGGAAAATGAGCATACAGCCATTGTAATTGACGATCTCATGTTGGAAATGGATAAAACGTTTGCCGAGACATTTACAGTGTTCTCCCACCATCTTAACATAAGCGTATTCTTCATCAATCAGAATCTATTTTTCAAAAATAGATACATGCGCGATGTGTCGTTAAATACACAATATCTAGTCTTATTCGCACAGTGTAGAGATGTGTCACAAATTGGGATATTAGCCAATCAAATGTTCCCGAATCAGTGTATGGAGTTTTTGTAGGTTTATAAAGAAGCCACAAGTCAGCGTTACGGATATTTACTTTGTGACCTTCACCCGTGAAACACGTTTAGGGTGCTTCTAAGAACAAATATATTCCCAAACGATCTTGAAACGGTGTATATTCCAGAATGACAAATACACTGAAGAAATATCGTGAATTAATAAAAATCTATCAACGATTGCACCAGGCACTGCAACAGATGTTTGTTAAAAATATCGACTCGGACTTTTTAAAATGTATCTGTGAAATCTGGGTCTGTATCGAAGGAGTGACATTTCAAAGGAGTGACATAACAAAGGAGTGACATAAATATTAGAAATATTTTAAGTTCATGAATCTTTTTATTACATTGTCAATAAGTTTTGAAGGGAAACCATTACCAAGTAAAGACTTTTTAAGGAATTCCAACTCGGCACGAAGGAGATGGTAGTTGGAGCAAATCTCGTAATCTCGTATATGTTACAGGGAATCTGTGTACCTAGGGATTTCATGAAATCCCTAAAATGTTCAGGGATTTCGTGTCAGGGTAAGTCGTGATATTTTCGTTAAAACTAACGAAAATATCACGACTTAACCTAACCAATCGTGAAAGGCGTACAGTTGACCTAACCGGGCATTCAATAATTTTCCCGTAGGTTTAACGAAAATATCACGACTTAACCTTACATGAAATCCCTAGTTACACAGATCCCTGTAACATATATATATATATATATATATATATATATATATATATATGAATTATGTCACTCCTTCGTTACGGTATTTTCGTGTCACTCCTTTGAATTTTATCTCCGATTTGTCACTCCTTTGTTATGTCACTCCTTTGTTACGTCACTCCTTCGTTATGTCACTCCTTTGAATAGGACCGGTGAAATCTATCTTAATGTTATAAAATGTAATGTACCAATGAAACCCCCTCAGAAGGCTCGCTTACGTCGTTACAAGAACATAATACGTGCGCTCGCTAGTAAAAGTCAAACTGTGGGGAAGAAAAAGCGAATTACTGCACAAAGAGGGGGATCATTCCTCGCCATCTTATTTTCAGTTTTGGGTCCTTTACTAACTAGATTAATATAATGAAGAAAGTGGTAGTGATTCCGCACGAGGTGTATGCTTCATTGCAAAGTTCAAAGATTCCAGACACGGTTCTAGAACCCGTAAAAGTAGGCTTAAAAGAATGGAAAGCGAATTCTTAGCCCTATTAAATAGTGAAAAGTCACCTGATGAGAAAAAGGACCTTGTACCAAGAGGCTCTGCAGAAATTTCTCCATGAGAACGAAGATTATAAGAATCCTACAGAGTTCCCGTGGTTATTAGGCACAGCGCGAGCAATGCTGAGAAAGGCGACATAGGACTCGGGTCCGACGTTAGAGATGACCAACCAAAGAATAACGGAACGCAACACATCGAACATGTATTAAAAAGCAGTCTCCCACATATATTGAGGAATAAAGGCTTAAGTCTTTATAATCTATTGAGTGAGGATCCCATCATTGAGTGGGCCGATACAGGCGAGGTCATTGTTGAAGGAACAAGGGTACAGGGATCCAAATTCGTTGACATTGTCCATGATTTGGTGAGAAAGTGGGACAGGCCCTCACCAACAGGATGGAAGCATATTAAAGCATGACTACAACAAATAAATGTCCCCAAAACATTGACAGGTAATCTGAATTGATAGAGTGAAACATTGTAAGGATTGCTACGTAGTATGTGAGCAGTGTAAAAGCCCCAAATGTGAAAGTCGTGTAGTTGAAACCGAGAAGAGGGAATGTAATATGTGTAGACGTACATTTTTCAATAATAAATGCTTTGAACTCCATAAATCAATTGGCACGTGCAGGAAAATGAGGATTTGTAAGTGCGGTATGTTTCACATGATGGATAATTGGGGGAATTTCAAACATAAATGCGATGAAATTCACTGTTCCACATTTCATGAAAAATATAAGGCGGATGGAGTGAAGCATGTATGTTATATGAAAGATGCTAAGCCTAAAAATAGCCCTTGTATAACCGTGTACTACGATATAGAAACTTACGCGAACGCGGAAACCAAAGAGGTTATTCCACATTTACTCGCAAATCAGACTATCTGTGATGAGTGCATGGAGATCGAGTGTGATGACTCTCACAAATGTGGAAAACGGACAAACGTTTTTAAAACGACTGCACACGACAGCCCTGTGAAAATCTTTCTATCGTATATTGTCAAATTAGCGGACAAGTTAAAAAAAGTGACTGTGTGTATTCTTGCCCATAACAGGGCAAAATTTGACACACAGTTCCTTTATAAGGAGTTGATTGAACACGAGTCGTTTGCGATATTTACAGGTGATCCCTTGAAAAGAGGCAACAAACTAATACAGATGCAGATAAGAGGTAATGTACAGTTTAAAGACACCCTGCTGTCCACACCTTGTAAATTAGCAAAGCTACCCAAGGTCATGGGCGTAGCCGCTGAAGTTTCAAAAGGGTATTTCCCTTACACATTCCTCACAAAGAAAACTTTAAATTACGTAGGACTAACTCCACCCAAACATTACTTTAACTACAGTACACCAACATGAGTGATAGTGAACGTAAAGATTTTGACCGCTACTACAACAGTTTTAATGAAGCTAGTCCATACAATATAGCTGATGAATGTGAACGTTATTGCGTGAATGATGTGCGTGTGCTTAGAGTATGTTTCCACGCTTTTAAAAGGATGCACATAGCCCGTTTCAAATGCGATCCGCTGCAAGTCGCAACCACGATCGCTTCATTATGTTGTATGGTGTTCAAGAATAACTTCATGCCTAAAGACACCTTAGCAGTCATTCACAAAAACAATCCCCGGAGTTATGGGCACAAGGCTATTTACTGGCTCATACACCTACAGCAACAGAACGGGGTATACATAAAACATGCCCGAAACACGGGTGAAGTACCCGTTAAGGTCTCTGGTCGTATTTTTTGGGTTGATGGCCTAAGTGAGGATCCAACCACTGGTGAGAAGACTGTGTATGCCTTTAACGGCTCCTGGTGGCATGGATGCCCGCGCGCTGAGTGTGCCGTCACATGGGATCTCCATAGAAGATCCCCCGCCGACAGCCTCGCATGGACCCGTAACCGCGATCAACTTATAGGCTCCCAGTTCACTCACAAGATCGTGTGGAAGTATGAGTATGATGCACGGATGGAAACAGATGACCAGTACCGTGAAGAAATAAGGGCCATTAAACGTTTAATGGTGCTGGACCACTTCAAATGCGGTGAGAGCTTGTTTGGAGGGTGTACAAACCCATTCAAGATATACTTTCCGCCTACTGAGGGCGTGAAACTCCATTACTACGACTTCTGCTCTTTATACCCTTACGTGATGAAGACCAATCTATACCTCGTAGGTGCGCCTGAAAAACTGGTGGGTCCACCATGCCAACCATCGAGGAGTTTTCAGCTAACTTGAATGAGCGCTATTTTGGACTCTCTTTCGTTCAGGATGAGTGTGGTGATGGTGCATACACAGACTCATTTGTATCAACAGGACCAAAAACCTATGGGCTACGGGTGATGGTGGGGGATGATCTGAAATATATCGTGAAGGCTAAGGGTATCACGCTTAACCATGCGAACCGACGAGTCGTTAACTTTGACTCGTTGAAGGATCTAGTGTGCTTGGAAGATGAGGGCGACCAGCCACCCCAACTAGCTGTGGGGACCCACAATTTTCGGGTGCAGAAACTGGGGTATGTGAAGGAACTTAGGGTCACGAAGTTGTGCCATAACACCGATAGGAAACGTTACCAGGTGCCTGGTCCCTATAATACCGTGCCCTTCGGATACGTTAATCCTTGATTGTATTTATATATATGTGTATTGTTAATGATATGTTTATTTCTTACTTATATTTGCTTGAATTAAGGTTTCATTTTCTCCTTTGCGTGCGTGCGTGTGTACATTCCTAAGCTCCGCCCACTGTAAGATCGATCACGTGACTCCTGCCACTACCTGAGCATATACCTTCTCTGAGTGTTTAGTTGTCCGCTGCAAGGTCTTGATCTCAGACGTGTATTTTCTCGCGTAGACGAAAAATAGTAATTGCTACCTTTAATAATGTATGTTCAACGTTTATGAAGTGGTATTCGGCAAAGTGCGAAGATGTGGTGGATACTGAAAAACTCCCTATTCCACCCTCCTTTGATACTTTTATGGTTACATTGAACCGAGCGAAGGAACAAGATATTCAAATACTATACGGCTATTCTGGCGAGGGCATTGTAGGATTTCGTACTACAAGCGATGTATTAAGTATGTTGTAGACCTAACCTTTATAAAAGCTCACACATACTGCGAAGTAGAAGAAACAAAACTTTCAGAAGATAAGCAACGGTTATGGATAATGAGTCTTGTTGATGAGTGGTGTGACATGCGATATTATGTCATGTTATATCATACCGAGTAATCGTAACCTACGGTTGAGAATGTAAATCTTGTCATCATGGAGAATATTAAGTATTTTTACCACTATATTAATATATATCAAGACGACGTTTGTAGTGAGGTTGTGGCTAATGGCCTGTGCGTGTTTTTAACAGACTTTAGAGACGAGTATCGTTTGTTAAATAAAAAGGAAAAATATGGTCACGTTTCTCTCAAATAGTGCACCAGATTGTGAATAAGATGTGTTTAGTTTGTGGAACTGAACGTCTGGTGCGCATTCCGATAAAACATTATAACCGATATTGCTTCATGTAGCGGAAAAATTCTGATTGCCCAGTATAATGGGCACAAATATTCATGCTGGAGCGAACCCGTACACGCTTCATCAGTTTATGGTGACTCGCTCCCCTCGTCGAGCCGCCCACCCGTGTACCTCACCCCTCCGAAACACACGAGTTCGAACAAACCCGTACACGTTTCACCTATGTGTCTCACTCCGTCCGTCGAGCGAGCCGATTCGCCCATCTGTGGTTCATAGTCATCTCAGAACTTGAACCGACTGAACGTGCGAATACGATGGAACTTCCTTTGAGAAGCATTCTCAATGCCGCGTACGATGTGTCCGTGACGAAGTCATTGCGCGTGTTCAGGCGCGAAACCGGTGCCATTAACTATGTACTTGAAACGACTTGTAGGCAAGCAAGCAAACGTAATGTTATTTATTTAAGTGTTGGGGAGATGAATAGAATCTTCGTGATAGTTGAGAAGTGGGGTGAGGACCGTTATAAAATACCTGCAGGTATAAGCACAAGAACAGAACAGATTAGTGATGCCCCCTCATGTGCCATTGTTTGTACGTTGTGTATAAATAACGATCAGTCACCCATTGATATACAACTGATGGGGAAGAATGCATCTGATAATAACGTTCTTGTCCCTACGCGAAACCGATTCATCCTCGAACGATGTTTGAAATCGTCGGATTCCGCAAGCTGAAGCCTATATTAGACGCTCGTGTTACGGGTATAATTTATTTTGACACGGTTCTTGAATACGCATAAACCGCTCTGCTCGACGGATTCATCGAATGTAGGAATGAACAAGGCGAGAATGGTCTAGAGCTGGATGCTATTTAAAAGGTTTAGATTCTTCGAAATATCCCAAACTTTGGTACAAAGCACTTGAGCGGTACAGGGCAGAGCTCGCCTACACTCTTCACCCTGAAGAGTTGTGTTTCTATATAATGAGTAGCTGTCGTTACAACTTGGAAGATTATTTAATTTGCCGCTATGCAGAGTGAAGAAGAGTTCACGATTGAAAAGCTCGGGACGGTAAGAAAAAACCCTCGATTGGAAAGGAGTGTTGATAAACTTGTCTTTAATAATGAGGTGGTGGCTAACGATGACCTCTTTTTGCGTGCTTTTGAATGTATTCTGGTTGTGTTTAAAGATAACTTGCTAACCGAATGTAAAGTGGGCACAAAAATAGTATTGAACGATATGAAGGCCATTTATATCGAGTATAGGCACCCGCACACCTTGAACGGTGAAATAGTGTAAAGGCATATTTACCGCGTAGTGCAAAGCAATAATGATGTGACTGTAGACTCGATTACGTGTGAGTTTATATGTTTTGCGCCGTAGAACAAAGTATTTTGATGTACAGTATATTTATTTTCAATATTTTAAATTATTTAATATAATTGTGTGTGTATATATATATATATATATATTCCTCGTTCGTATTTCTTATGCTATTATTATTTTTTATTTTATTTTTTATTATATATATTCCATCGTTTGATTGTATATGTATTTTCTATGTATTTCGTGAAATTGACTCCAATAATTTGTCTAAATAAACAAAATGATGTAATGGTATTTTATTTAAGTCTTTTGGTTGTAAACGACATTCTTATTTAATTATACCAAATGGCTGCCTTCTAAACCGGCTGACGGATTTCTAAGCCAACTGTCAAAAATATCTGAAAAGCGCAATCTGGCAGTTGAAAACGCAATATATATATATATATATATATATATATATATATATATACACACATCTGCCTTCTAGATATTCTACGTCAACTGGCTGGTTAAGCCAACTGGCGGAATATGCCAACTGTCGAGAATATATGCTTTAATTAAATAAATAGCGCAATCTGGCAACTCAACCCTAATAATGTGCCTGCCTTCTCGGTCTTCTACGTCAACTGGGCATGTTAAGCCTACTGACGGATTAAGCCAACTGTCAAGAATATATGCTTTAATTAAATAAATAGCGCAATCTGGCAACTCAGCCAGTTAAGGCAACTGGCTGATTAGGATCTTATAAGACAGCGGGCGCAGGATGACCTCTCAATATGCGCTCGGCTCCTGCCAAGCGAACACTCTTCTCTCCTCCTTTCTCTCCCTCTAGTCCAGGCAATTTGTAGTTAGACCTGGGCAAAATTGCTTCAGAAGCTTTCTAAACTGTTTCCAGCTCAGGAACCATTGCCGAATAACATATCCAAAATCCGACAAAATTGGACCCCGGGAACACCCCCAAAAATGAAATTCAAAATGGCGGACTGGATGTTTCCTACGAAAAAAAAAATATATATAATTTACGCTTTTATTTATAGAGATACATTTGATGCTTTTTCTTTCAGTTGTAATGTTTTAAATAATTCAACAATATACAACACAACCAGTTATTACGCAAATATAATGTTATATAGCTTTTTACAGATTTTTATAATCAATAATACAACAATTATTTTTTTCCCAGTTTCAAGTTATGTTCATTACAGAAGAAGTGATACCTGGTCACAAACATACAGAAATTAATCCTCTTCATCACTATCATCGGATAGATTACCGGTACTTGGGTTGTTATCGCAACCACTGATTTGGCACTCGCCACAAGCGGCTGAACAGGGCATTCCATTACGCTTGCATCCACATCTTGAAGTAGCACATTTCGTCTTGCAGGAGCAGCGGATCATGTTGAGTAGATAATTTGGAGGTGGTGGCTTGTCGCAGGCTGTAGGGTAGTAGGAATTATTCTTTACATACCAACCCCACTGTTCTGCATCGATCTTCTCTTCTGTAGACTTCCAGATTAGTATTTGAAAGTATGTGCGAAAGCTGTGGTACTTTGTGGACGCATCGGTAGGTGGCAAACGTTCGGGTGTAACAAAAGATTTAGCTGTAGCTACCTTTTCAACTAACATTCGATGACGTAGTGCGTTAGTGGATTCAAGTGTTTTGCAGCCATACAACAGAAGCATTGCCTTTCTTCCAGCGGCTTCAATGTCAGAGTGTTGGCAACAATCAGAACAGAATGTATTTGCAACTGAACGGAGTTCAGCCACCTTCATCAGTGTGTCGAATGCTTTGGCTTTACCGATCGAAAAAATTCTGGATGTGCTATCACAGTATCACAGCCCGTGAAAGCATGCACAAACAGGAGATACTTGCAGATGTCATTGCCTAACAATGATTGAATGCTGAGAATATCATACACAGGATTAGGAGATGGTCCCCGTCTTATATCGCTGCGATAGTACAACTTGAAACCACTGTCCTTGGCATGGTACAGAAGGAGAATCAGCAAGTCGGTGTCTTCCCCTATTACTGTTGTAGTTGCATTTTCTGATGAGGAAACTGCTGCACGAACGATGTCCACATCAGCATCCCCATCTGCGTTGTGAACAGTACACCCGTGCTTCTTCAACATCTCACCTACGAGGGAAATAAATGCTTGCTTGTTGTTTTCATTAGCCAAGAAGTGTTCCTTCTGGCCAACAAACTTCATGCTTGGACTGAGATTCACATTTCTGCTTGTCTTGGTGCTGCGTCTTCTGTGGGTCATGTCCTTGATCGTAGGAGAGCTGCTGTAGCCATCAAAAACAATGATTGCTTTTCCATGTGTTTTCAGAGTGAAATCGGCATATGAGTTGGCGATGCTGTCATATGTTTCATCTTGACGCCAGGAAACACGATGTAGTAGAGATCCACCATCCAATACGTACTGGTCTGTGCACTGAATTTCTTGAACTTCTTCCATGCGTAAAGTGTCAGTGTATTTGATTATTGCATGAGCTAGCTGAGACTTATCGGGTTTCCTCAAGATACTTCGTGATTCGAACAATGCAGGAGGATATGCACACAGTTCGTAACACATGACATCTTCAAGATTCATGTCTCCGCCAGTGGCAACAGTCATCATTCTCTGAAACAGTAGTGCAGGATCTACTTCTATATCTGAAGCATCAGTGATCACAACGGCAGAAGCAGATCCTAGTGTTTTCACTTTGTCAGATCTTTTGGCAGAATATGTAAAGGCTTGTTTCCCAATCATTTTTACGACAATGTTCGTACCGATTGAATGCAATTGATGAACGTTAACTCCAGGATCAGCAGTTAGCCCTGTTACAATGTTGCAGAGACCCGAGGTAGAATGGAATGGGGATAAGGATTCCAGACGTTCAAGTACTTTCTTCATGTCATTACTGTCCCTGATTTGTCTACTTCCCCTCATTTCCTTGTGCTGTTCACTACTTTCCAACAAAACTCTGGTGTATTCCTGCATTGCTAAGTTATAAGTGGAACACAGAGGCATAGAAAAGAGCCACGTTGTCCTTTGGATGTCTGTAAATCCACTTCCGCGTGTCAGTCCGCCTCTGCTTTTCAGGGAACGCATTAGTATTTGTTCTATCACCAGGTCTGTGCCGAGTCCGGCCCATAATCTGTCGCCTCTTCTTACCACAAACTTACCTTCCTGGAACATTTTGTTAACGGCTGGATTTTCAGAAGGTAAACTTAACATTTTCTGCAGGTACAGGTATATCGATTTCAGGTAATTGTGATGTCCGGCTGCTGCAATTATGGGGATGGTCTCCAGCATAGCTTGCAAGTGCAAATCCCACGAGCCGGTTCTGTCTGCTGTTATCAAGGAACGTGCAATGTTGATCATTCGCTGATATTCCAACCAGAGTTGACTTGTTTGCGAAGTAGATTGTAGGTCAGTTTTCTTCGCATCCAAAGTGGTAGCAATCTGAGACAATGCATTCGAAGATTCCACATCCTCAACTGATTGTTTGGCGGTCATAACATCGTCGAGCAGGTCACAAGCTTCCTTATGGAGGTCATGAGGAGTTCCATCTTCATTACGAGGGAAAACGTCTCCGACTAGTAAGGTACTAAGAGCTGCATCTACTATCATATGACCACGTATCGCTCTTGAAACAGCTTTTCCAGACATAATGTGTTGCACGGCATTTGGTCCGTATATTTCTTGAAGTACTTCAGACAATCCTGAACTATTCATAAGAGTACCGACTGCTCCCAAAAGATTCATCAGAGTGTGAAATGATCCCAGCATTAAAACAATGTCCTGCAGGTCTCTCTGTTCATTGATGATTTGGGAAGCTTTCCAGAACAAAGGCTGATCAAAGGTAATAATGCATGGGACTTTTTGATCGCGTGCTATCTTGCTCAAATATAGTAATGTCGAAAATATGCAGGTCATGTCAGTTGGCGACATATCTATGATGGGAAGGAACGTGATCGACGCCACACCTGGATGTGAGACACTTGATCCACCGTGAATTGCCTGCATTGTTCCGGACCAACTTGGACCTGATCTTTCTGCTGAAGATATCTGCCAGAGAAGACTAAGTCGACTTATGGTGGCAGTGGGTACTGGAAGTTCGCGGAATGAGATGTCCCTCAACATGCTTCTCGCGTGTCTATATTCCCTAATGTCAACGGTTGCAATCTTCTTAATGTCATTGTCACCAACATTACGCCTGTGAATAGAAGGGTGGATCTTGATCTTCGGAGTTATTGCGGCAATCATACCCATTCCATGAAAGGTATTCTTCCCATCCAAAGTGCAGACATCATGATCGACGTTATCTGCTGCTAGAAGGACTGCAGTGTTTTCATCAACAGTAAAAGAGCCAGACCCACTTGCCAGCGCCGCGTTTCTTTCGAATCTTGTTACTTCTGCATACGACGAACAGTAACCCAGCTGATGGAGAGCGTCAATAAGGTACCTTGACCTAAAGTTGTGGTGTAGCTGAACAGACAAACCGATCTGTAGTGGACATAGTAATCCTCTAGGACGGGTTGCTTGCATAATGCTCTGCCCAATTGCACCTATTTTTCTTGAAGCATCCTGTCCCCCAAATGCTTTTGATAATAGCAATTTCAGACTGTTGGGAATGTAATCAAGAGCACTTTCTGCAGTGATGTCATTTGGAGATGGATACACATCTTTTCTATGCGAGTCGACAGACTTGATATCACTTCTGATTATTTTTGCAGCAGCTTCTACTAGGTAAATCTTCTGTAGCTCTATATCTATATCACATTCTTTCGACTTTTTGTGATAATCTATAAGAATTTCATTAGCTGTCTCTCGTAGCGTTACTACATCTGCCTTCCCACTTTCACCTGATATTATGATCTTGTCTCCGTAACGTTCTAAAAGCTTTCTCTTCATGTGCCTGCGTTCGTAGACAGAGCTCTGACTTCCTTGAAGATATTCCTCCATTTTGGAAATTAGGTTTCCAATCAACAGTTGTTCATCATCATTCTCTTCCAGGTAAGCACAGGTCTGAAGGAATGCTTGGTGTTGCTCTTCATTAGTTGGTCTCCCTTTCTTCGAATCATGATCGTCGGAGGAGTATGCGCGAGGAATGTTTTTTCCACTTCGAAAATTTACGCTGCAGGTGTGATGGTAGACACAATCTGCAGCAGGAAGATCACGAAGATAATACTCCAGACGGCCTTTTACATTAAACGACCATTCATCGCAGCGGCTTTCACAGCACCTTTTTATGGTTTCGGAGAACTCTGTAGTTCTTATTTTGACATGCTCTGATTTTGGTTTGTGTTTGGAAAAAAAGTCCACAAAGGTATCACAAAACAAACAGTGAGTAGCACTGGAAAATGCGTATTCATGAAAACGAGCACTTTTCCTTGGTATTGCCTCGGCTGCGGTCTGTCGCTTCTTTATTTCAATGGTCATTTTATCCGTAAACCTTTTCCTACATACAACGTGAACACTTATTCCAGCTGTTGCAACAACATCGCTTCCACGGCTGCGGCTGGATGCATTTATACCATCTGCTCCTTTTTGCGAGATGTGAACCACTTCCTGTCCGCTGTCCAATTTCTCCTTACAAATCACGCACAATTCTTCAGGGGTCTGCATTCTTGAAGGCGGACGCACACCGAGTCAGCCGTACACCGAGTCAGTCTGAAACAGAAAACACAAATTAATAAACTGTGTTGCAGTATTTAAAAGGAGTACATAATAACAGTTTTAAAGAAAATGACAAGCACAAATACGCAGATTTGATAGTGGGTAGTAGGAATTAAAGAGTTGTATATAATATAAGTTTATAAAGATGTAGCAATGTCCATTCTCACATACACTCCATACAGTATATTTTATTTACATTACGTGACGTCATAGTTTAATACAAGCCGCCTAATACAATTTTTAGTGTCATATAGGTTAATTTAGAAACGAAAATGTGTTTTAAAACATTTTACTGATCAAGAAAAACGTCATAACTCTCTCTACAAAGCGAAATTAAAATTTATTGTATTTCGTAGGAAACTGCCAGTCCGCCATTTTGAATTTCATTTTTGGGGGTGTTCCCGGGGTCCAATTTTGTCAGATTTTGGATATGTTATTCTGCAATGGTTCCTGAGCTGGAAACAGTTTAGAAAGCTTCTGAAACAATTTTGCCCAGGTTGAAGCTATTTTTGCTCTAGATTGCCTGGACTACTCTCTTAGGTTAGTATACCCCTTTCGGGGGTAAGGCCGTACCGCTTCCTCCCCCAAAGACCCTCTCTTAGATTAGGTATACCCCTTTGGGGGGTGAGGCCGTCCCATCTTCTCTCCCAAAGAGGTCTCCCCCAGCAAGCTGGGGGAGTTCATTGCAACATAGGGGATAACCCCTCCCCCATAGTTGCATAACCTCTTGCAGCATTCACCCTTCCCCTTGTTGCATAACATATTGCAACCTTTCCTTTGCAACATTGATCAACATTTGCAATTGCATTGCACTCTCCTTTTGAGCCCATACTACTTTGGTTTACTTCTGATTTATTTAAATGACGAAAATTTACGACGACGTTGTGAATTGTTCCATTTGCAAGACCACTATTTTGAACTATATTTCTTTCAATATAACCAAATGTTTATGCAGCAGGAAACATCGTTATAACACTGGTCTACAAAAAAAAAAATTCTGCTTCTCCCTATTTAATGGGTGATCTAAATTAATTTTGGAGTGCTGAATCTGAAAATCACATTAGTTTTTCTCTATCGGGTCAGGTTATCTAGATATCTGTAACCCTTATTTAGACGTTTACAGGCAGAATACATTCAAAACTTGAAAGTTCAGTATTACAGAGAAAAAATTTTTGAAAATCTACTTATAAATCTACTTTTATTTGTATTTGTAGTAAGACAGAACAAAACAGAACAACAAAAAAGGATACGTACACATGCATTATTACATATCAACTGCTACATATAGTTCACTTTCTTAGAAGTGAGTTTTCTTGGATTTGTGTCTATACTCAATAGAGCCTTCCCGTTTTAGCATCCAGCAAAAGTCACCAAGCATGCAAGGGTCCCATCGTCCTTGGTAGTTTTGTTTTCATCATTGCAATGTTCTGATGAAACCGCTCTCCGTGTTCATCTGACACTGAGCCAAGGTTATCTGGAAAGAAGTCCAGATGGCTGTGCAAAAAATGGATCTTCAGAGACATTCCAGCCCCAAGTTGTTGGTATGCATCCAGCAGCTCAGTGACCATTGCTTCATAGTGAGGGGACTTTGTTGAGCCTAAGAAGTTGTCACAAAGATTCTTAAAAGAATTCCAGGCTCGTTGCTCCTTTGCATTGAGAGTGCTCAAAAATTGTTCATCCTTTAAAAGCACTCTTATTTGGGGACCAATAAAAACACTTTTCATCTTCGCATCATTAACGCTAGGAAATTTTGAATGCAAATATTTGAATGCAGCTTCTTCTGTGTCAAGTGCTTTGACAAAGTTCTTTATCAACCCTAGTTTGATGTGCAGAGGGGGCAAAATAATCCTTTCTTGATCAACTAATGGCTCATACTTCATACTATGTTGTTCTGGCACAAAGGCTTCACGTGGTGGCCAGTCCTTCTTTAGATAATGCTGCTGTGTTGCTCTACTGTCCCATAAACACAGAAAGCACACATACTTGGTAAAGCCACCCTGCATTCCCCGGAGAAGTCCTACCACTTTAGGTCTCCACAAATCTTCCACTTATATTGATCATATTTGATTGCATTCAGAAGTATTACCTTGTTCTCATATGACTCCTTGAGATGAACTGAGTGTCCAATTGGAATGCTTGGGTGAACGTTTCCATTGTGTAACAAAACAGCTTGAAGACTCCGCTTACTAGAGTCAATGAACAGACGCCACTCGCCTGGAACATGTTCTATTTTAAAATACGAGAATACACTTTCCAAATCTGAGCAGTAACATAGCTGATTTACAGTTTGAAAGTAGCACGATATGTCGGAGCTTCTCTTGCGAAAAGAAGTAATGCGCACATCACCCTGAACTAAGTTCCACTCCTTAAGTCTCGAAGCTAAAAGTTCAGCCTTGCCCTTTGAAAGATATAAGTCCCTAACCAAGTCATTCAAGTCTTGCTGAGTTATGAAATGTGGTTCAGAAGAAGATTCTGGATAGTACTCTGCATCAGAACATTCATTTTCTTGTTCTGACAAGGCTTCCTCTTCAGATGATGTTGGCAGAAGATTCTTATCTGTTGGTGGTGTTGGAATCGGAAGCTCATCACTATGAGGAACAGGTTTGATGGCAGAGGCTACCACAGGATAGTAAATTTTATTCCTAGTTTTTGATGTAAGGCCAGCTCCTTTGCTCTGACAGAAATAGCAATCGTCAACATGGTTCTTTTGCTCACGCCACACCATAGATGCTGCGAATCCCATACCTTTCCATCTACCATTGAACCAGTCACGTAAATTCATTGCACAGTTACTACAGCAAACATTGGGGACCATCTTTTGTGTTGGTCACCAATATGACAGCCGAAGTAGTGATAATACGTTGTTCTTATCAGAGGAGTCATATTCCTGCGCTGTGAAGTTGGAGTAAATAGACCACAGATGTAACAAAATAAATCTGGACTGTTCACGCAACCCCTTGAAGCACACATCATAAATCTCAAAAGTAAAAACGCAATTATTATGTTTTATATTGAAGTAAAATGAACTATAATCATAAAATTATTGAACTATAATCATAAAATTAGTATAAAACAGTACCGTATAAAACATCATATTCTGACAAAACCTGATCTAAAGTGCAAAAATGAAGTTCATTTTCGAAATCAGCAACCTATAATTAGTATAAAACAGTATGTTTTTACCGGAAGCAAGACTGTTGTTAGGTTGTGTAATCTACAAACTCTTTGGACACGTGTTACATGTTATGTCTGTATAACCTACAAACACCGGTCTTAAACGTAAAATTCAACTTTTGCCAAACTATTTCTAGGTGTTCATTTTATTCTGGTTTGGGTTTTGTGCACTTGGGGGGAAAAAATCACAGAAATAGATCAAATTTCTTTAAAACACAAACAAAAATTGTTAATTATTAATTTTTGGAGCATTTTGAAATTTATTTTCTTTGGTAATATTTTATATTTTCTGCACAACTATATATATATATATATATATATATATATATATATATATATATATATATATATGATGAATAAGTATTTTTCATGTGTTACTTTTGTGAAATAATTTTCATATATATATATATATATATATATGAAAATTATTTCACGAAAGTAACACGTGAAAAATATTTATGATGAATAAAACCACGAAGGAAAGGAAACACAAAATGGTGCTCAAGCGCTTTCGTCTAATGACATCCTCAGGAACACTGAAGTACATAAAAGGGTTACAGCCTATATATAGGTTACAGAAAGAAAAAATAAAAAATAAAAATAAATAACATACATACATACATACATATATATATATATATATATATACATATATACATACATATATATATATATATATATATATATATATATATTATATATATATATATGCAATAAACGGAGAAGTAAAAATAAAATTTAAAAATTAAAGGATTATCAGATTTGTAAGGAAAAATATCGATTTTTAGCACAAGATCAAATTAATTATAAAAATACAAATTTATACTGGAAATCTGCCGGGTTTTAACACTTTGCCTTTTATGGTCAAGTTTCGATATATATAAAAATAAAATGAAAATTAAAAGTTAATAAAGTAGCATACAAGTTTACCAAAGATTTAGCGTTCTACCCTTCTTATATAAATCTGTTTTAAAGGAATTCAAAACAACAGGATCGAGTTGAAAAAGACCTTTGCTTATGTTGAAGTTATTTGAAAGTTGGATAATGGCAGACTCAAGAATATTTCTATTAACAATGTTGCTAGAGTGGAATAAAACTGAAGCATTATTCCAATCAATACAGTGGGATAACTCTGACAAATGGACAAAAAGGGCACTGGACAACTGTCCTGTTCTAACGGAATATTGATGCTGTTTTATACGTGTGTGCAAATCCTTTCCCGTCTGACCTATGTAAAAGGAATCACATTGTTTACAACCAATTTTATAGATAATGCCTGAATTATTGGTAGGGCTATTTTTTACTATGATATTTTTCACAATATGTTATATGAAAATACTACATTAATATCGAAAAGTTTAAGTACATTAGCAATGCCTAAAAAGCCCGGGAAAAATGGAAGTACTAAAATATTTTTTGACAAAGTACGAGTGTTATTATTGACACGATAGAAAGTTCGTTTTGCCTTGTTGAGACAAGATTCCATAAACGCAGATGGATAACACAGATCACTTCCAATACCGTTGATTTTTTCCAATTCGGGATCGATGTACGTATTCCGGACTGGCGATCCTAAGGGCGCGGAGAAACATTGATGAAAAAATGGCCTTCTTAGTGGGGGTGTCATGTCCCGAGTAAAAGTGTACGTAGGACAAATTGTTTGTTGTTTTCCGATAGATACTAAACTTAAAACCTGGGCTTTCCCTATGTACACGCACATCCAAAAATGGGATTGAATTGTCTTGTTCCACTTCTAAAGTAAACTTAATGGAGGGGACTTGATCATTTAACTGAAGGAGGAAGTTATCCAGGTCACGATTCATGGGCCAGATACACAAAATATCGTCGACGTACCGATACCAAAGGATGCCAACCCCCAGGATTCTCGGAATGTAAGTAATTTCGAAAAACTCCATATAAATATTGGAGAGGAGGGGCGATAAGGGGTTGCCCATGGCCATCCCAAAAACTTGTTGATAATACTCGTTATTGAAAGTGAATTTACAGTCTTTGATGCAAAGCTTAATAAGTTCCAAAACAATGTGTGAAGGTAGTGGCAGGTCATACTTATGTAATTCTTGGGAGAGTAAGTCAAGTATATCGTCAATCGGCACTTTTGTAAACAATGAACAAACGTCAAAACTGATCAATCTATCGTTAGTTTCAGTACGTGCATTATTCAATTTTTCAGTAAGATCCATGGAATTTTTTACATGTGAATCAGAGATAGTTCCGAGAATGGGGGACAAGACTTTGACAAGCCATTTGGAGAGTTTATAAGTAATAGAGCCCACCGAGCTAATAATAGGGCGCATAGGGTTGCCAGGTTTGTGGGTTTTAATGAGACCGTAAAGGTAGGGCAGAGAAGGTGAAGTGGACATGAAAAGCGGAATTAAGTCCTTATGATCTTTGAGAATGCGTTTCAAGCCACTATTAAATGATTTGATGACGTCATCCTGCGGGTTCTTCCTAAGTTTGCTGTATGTGGCGGGGTCCTGGAGAAGCTCGTTCATCTTTCCGATGTAGTCCACTTTGTCCATAATAACTATGGTGTTAGCCTTGTCTGCTTTAGTAATATGGAGCTCCCCATCTTTTTTTAATTGTGAGAGGCTATTGCGAAAACGTTTAGGAAATTATCTTCGTAATTACCATTCGTATAAAACAGCATCAATATTCCGTTAGAACAGGACAGTTGTCCAGTGCCCTTTTTGTCCATTTGTCAGAGTTATCCCACTGTATTGATTGGAATAATGCTTCAGTTTTATTCCTCTCTAGCAACATTGTTAATAGAAATATTCTTGAGTCTGCCATTATCCAACTTTCAAATAACTTCAACATAAGCATAGGTCTTTTTCAACTCGATCCTGTTGTTTTGAATTCCTTCAAAACAGATTTAGATAAGAAGGGTAGAACGCTAAATCTTTGGTAAACTTGTATGCTACTTTATTAACTTTTAATTTTAATTTTATTTTTATATATATCGAAATTTGACCATAAAAGGCAAAGTGTTAAAACACGGGCAGATTTCCAGTATAAATTTGTATTTTTATAATTAATTTGATCTTGTGCTAAAAATCGATATTTTTCCTTACAAATCTGATAATCCTTTAATTTTTATTTTTTTTTTACTTCTCCGTTTATTGCATATATATATATATATATATATATATATATATATATATATATATATATGTATGTATGTATGTATGTTATTTATTTTTATTTTTATTTTTCTTTCTGTAACCTATATATAGGCTGTAACCCTTTTATGTACTTCAGTGTTCCTGAGGATGTCATTAGACGAAAGCGCTTGAGCACCATTTTGTGTTTCCTTTCCTTCGTGGTTTTATTCATCATAAATATTTTTCACGTGTTACTTTCGTGAAATAATTTTCATATAATGAACACCACGCGTTCCTTCGGCTTGCTGTTCCTCTCTTGTCTCGGTTTGTGTCCGTGTTTTCTTCTACATTAATGAAGGGGCATGCAATTCGTATCCGACGAAAGTTTCTTACTAATTGTCTAGAGGAGCAAGTTCTTCCCAAATCCCTGCTTCCGATTCGCCTCAGACAAATTGACGACCATCCGTTCAACAACTTCAGCAGATTAATTTTAAAGAAACATATTGAAGTCACCAGACAAAATGAGTGGTCCGCCTTCAAAAATTTAAACATCGCCAAACATAATTTTGTAACCGTTATTCCCCAACCGTGGATCTAACCTTTGTTTGATGAAATTTACAACGAGTTGCGTCGGAGAACTACTTCACTTCGTAACATTTTGGATCGAAAAATTAAAAGTCTCATTCGAAATAGTCAGTGGAGTAAAACAGCAAGCTCAAAGTGTGTTTTGAACCTTTCTTCGAAAAACATTAGTGAAGATGCAAAAAGTGCCCTTGGATATGGTATGTCCTTTTTATTGTTAAAAAACCTTCGGCTTTACAAATTTGTTACAGTCTCGCGTGTTTTGAAAAACAGTGTAATCTCCCTCAGTATTTGTTTAACATAGTTAAAGGCCTCGTTTATAGTGCGGCGAATGGTAATTACGAAGATAACTTTCCTAAACGTTTTCGCAATAGCCTCTCACAATTAAAAAAAGATGGGGAGCTCCATATTTTCTAAAGCAGACAAGGCTAACACCATAGTTATTATGGACAAAGTGGACTACATCGGAAAGATGAACGAGCTTCTCCAGGACCCCGCCACATACAGCAAACTTAGGAAGAACCCGCAGGATGACGTCATCAAATCATTTAATAGTGGCTTGAAACGCATTCTCAAAGATCATAAGGACTTAATTCCGCTTTTCATGTCCACTTCACCTTCTCTGCCCTACCTTTACGGTCTCATTAAAACCCACAAACCTGGCAACCCTATGCGCCCTATTATTAGCTCGGTGGGCTCTATTACTTATAAACTCTCCAAATGGCTTGTCAAAGTCTTGTCCCCCATTCTCGGAACTATCTCTGATTCACATGTAAAAAATTCCATGGATCTTACTGAAAAATTGAATAATGCACGTACTGAAACTAACGATAGATTGATCAGTTTTGACGTTTGTTCATTGTTTACAAAAGTGCCGATTGACGATATGCTTGACTTTCTCTCCCAAGAATTATATAAGTATGACCTGCCACTACCTTCACACATTGTTTTGGAACTTATTAAGTTTTGCATCAAAGACTGTAAATTCACTTTCAATAACGAGTATTATCAACAAGTTTTTGGGATGGCCATGGGCAACCCCTTATCGCCCCTCCTCTCCAATATTTATATGGAGTTTTTCGAAATTACTTACATTCCGAGAATCCTGGGGGTTGGCATCCTTTGGTATCGGTACGTCGACGATATTTTGTGTATCTGGCCCATGAATCGTGACCTGGATAACTTCCTCCTTCAGTTAAATGATCAAGTCCCCTCCATTAAGTTTACTTTAGAAGTGGAACAAGACAATTCAATCCCATTTTTGGATGTGCGTGTACATAGGGAAAGCCCAGGTTTTAAGTTTAGTATCTATCGGAAAACAACAAACAATTTGTCCTACGTACACTTTTACTCGGGACATGACACCCCCACTAAGAAGGCCATTTTTTCATCAATGTTTCTCCGCGCCCTTAGGATCGCCAGTCCGGAATACATCGATGCCGAATTGGAAAAAATCAACGGTATTGGAAGTGATCTGTGTTATCCATCTGCGTTTATGGAATCTTGTCTCAACAAGGCAAAACGAACTTTCTATCGTGTCAATAATAACACTCGTACTTTGTCAAAAAATATTTTAGTACTTCCATTTTTCCCGGGCTTTTTAGGCATTGCTAATGTACTTAAACTTTTCGATATTAATGTAGTATTTTCATATAACAATATTGTGAAAAATATCATAGTAAAAAATAGCCCCACCAATAATTCAGGCATTATCTATAAAATTGGTTGTAAACAATGTGATTCCTTTTACATAGGTCAGACGGGAAAGGATTTGCACACACGTATAAAACAGCATCAATATTCCGTTAGAACAGGACAGTTGTCCAGTGCCCTTTTTGTCCATTTGTCAGAGTTATCCCACTGTATTGATTGGAATAATGTTTCAGTTTTATTCCACTCTAGCAACATTGTTAATAGAAATATTCTTGAGTCTGCCATTATCCAACTTTCAAATAACTTCAACATAAGCAAAGGTCTTTTTCAACTCGATCCTGTTGTTTTGAATTCCTTCAAAACAGATTTAGATAAGAAGGGTAGAACGCTAAATCTTTGGTAAACTTGTATGCTACTTTATTAACTTTTCATTTTCATTTTATTTTTATATATATCGAAACTTGACCATAAAAGGCAAAGTGTTAAAACCCGGGCAGATTTCCAGTATAAATTTGTATTTTTATAATTAATTTGATCTTGTGCTAAAAATCGATATTTTTCCTTACAAATCTGATAATCCTTTAATTTTTAATTTTATTTTTACTTCTCCGTTTATTGCATATATATATATATATATATATATATATATATATATATATATATATATAGAGAGAGAGAGAGAGAGAGAGAGAGAGAGAGATATGTATGTATATATATATTATATATATGTATGTATGTATGTATGTTATTTATTTTTATTTTTTATTTTTCTTTCTGTAACCTATATATAGGCTGTAACCCTTTTATGTACTTCAGTGTTCCTGAGGATGTCATTTGACGAAAGCGCTTGAGCACCATTTTGTGTTTCCTTTCCTTCGTGGTTTTATTCATTATATATATATATATATATATATATATATATATATATATATATATATGAATAAATATTTTTCACGTGTTACTTTTGTGAAATAATTTTCATATATATATATATATATATATATATATATATGATGAATAAAACCACGAAGGAAAGGAAACACAAAATGGTGCTCAAGCGCTTTCGTCTAATGACATCCTCAGGAACATCCTCAGGATGTCATTAGACGAAAGCGCTTGAGCACCATTTTGTGTTTCCTTTCCTTTGTGGTTTTATTCATCAAATATTTTTCACGTGTTACTTTCGTGAAATAATTTTCATATTATATATATATATATATGATGAAAAGAACCACGAAGGAAAAGGAAACAGTGCTGCTCAAGCGCTTTCGTCTAATGACATCCTCAGGAACACATTAGACCAGTGGTGCACAAACTTTTTTGATGTGAGGGCCAAGCAAAGAAAATAACTAAATGTATTAGCCTACTTACTTTCCATCTAATTCATAAATTGGGTCACTTTTATATTCTAACTTTTCATTGAATTGAAAAGACCCGTGGGGCCACTGAAAAGACCCGTGGGGGACACATTTGGCCCGCGGGCCAGGGTTCGTGCATCACTGCATTAGACGAAAGCGCTTGAGCACCACTCTGCGTTTCCTTTTCTTTCGTGGTTCCTTTTATCATAATATTATTCACGTGTTACTTTCGTGAAATAATTTTCACACACACATATATATTAGGGCGGTTCAAATAAATTAAAATTAAAAATTCAAGCAAGCATGTATTTTTTTTTAAACTTAAGAACAAAACTCTGAGGCGAATTTGAGTGGAGTCCGAGAGTATTTACTCGGTGCTCAAGCATTAAAATATGTACAGTGATTGAATTGGATAGATAACATTTAGATAACCAATGAATTCGCACAATATAACGTTCAGTGATGGCACAAATGCATTGATATCACTTTAATATCATACATAAAATCTAGTCGCCTGAACATTTACTGGTGGCCAATGTCGACTATCAGGAAATTAGTGCCGGTGCATTTCCACTACGTGTAAGAAGAACTGCTTTTGAGTCTCAGCTTTGGTAATGGTTGCATTGAAATTCTTTATCATGGACACACCCCTTTCAGCACTGTCGTTGATAACATTGAATCTTTACATGGATAGGAGGGATCGTTTATCGTCTTGGTGATTTTTCCACTCATCAGGAGATGTCCTAAGAACCCTCGGCTGATCTTGAAAGTATCAAATAACTTGAATGATGCTGAATCGACAACGTCTGAGAGATCCATCCTCTTTACTGAAATGTTTCCTTTGTATTTTCTCTGATCTTTCTTTTGTGTTCCTCTCTGTAATAAATTTGCAGCCCTTGTCCGACAAGGTTTCAAACGAAACAAAGCCAAACCAGGAGGAGATTGTAGACACCAATCGACCAAGGAAGTGCTGGCATCTTTACATGACCGTAAATTTCCCTCAATCGGCGTGCTCGGAAACTTTAAATTCCAGAAGCCCAATACGACAAATCAGCAATCTAGCAGTAATCGAACATGAGCTTCAGCACTCACTGAAAGTTTTGCTACCAAGTAGAAATTTGCCATGAAGGTTTTTGTAAACAAGTAGAATTAAAAAATCCACATGCTCAGTGACTAGGGTTTCTCCTTATATGCAGCTTTCTTCATCCCGGGAAATCCCGGGAATTTCCGGAAAAATTAAGCCAATTCCCGGGATCCCGGGAAATCCAGGAAATGGTTGTATATTTAAGAGAATGGTAACTTTTTTATTGTTCAGTGATAAAATACCCTTTTAGAATTGGGATAACCAATTACTTATGCCTAGATGACCACTTTTGCATTGTAATACTTGAATTGAGTTTACCAATCAGTGGTAGCTATTTATTATTTATTAAACATAATATTTATCATGCTATTCATCTGCAGGGGACAAATAAAAGGCTAAAATATTATATTCCTTTAATTAAAATTAAGTGCATTTGCAAATAAAAAAAGAAAAAGAAACAGAAACTTCATTCAAAATAAATAATTTATACCTTTTATCTCAACATATTTTATCTTAAAATATTTAGTCAATACAAAAAAATAAAAATAAAATAAACGTCATTAGAAAAAATAATTTCAGCCTTTTATCTTAAAATATTTTATCTTAAAATATTTATCTTAAAATATTTAAAGAGTCAATCAACATTTTTAAAATAGCTTCTTAAAAAACATAAACAATCGATACTTCTATCTCTCAGACGAGTTCTCAACTTGGTGATAAATAAACCTGCTGCAGAAAAGGCTCTTTCTGATTCAACAGAAGTTGGCGGAATGGTTTTCAGTGCATCAAATAAATTCATGATGTTTGAAGTTCTGTTCCCTATTGTTTCGAATAACTGCAGTTCTTGCTTCAAATGCTTGCTTAAACTCTTAGCAAGATGAGTTGCCTGCGATCGCTAGCTAATATACTGATGACTTACCTGCAATAAAATTTTTCACCCCTATTTCATAAACCGCCCTAATATATATATATATATATATTTACACCCCATATATATATTTACACCCCATTTAAAGAGATTCCTCTGCCCAGCGGTGCCCCCATAGTACTGTGAGGTATTGAAAAACTCATGATCTTCACTTGCCCCACAAACACCTTTAACCCTTTGAGGACGAAGGGACATATTTGTCTCAAGGAAATAATAATATAAATTGTACAATTATGCAACGTTTCTACAAATATATCTACATGTTTATACAGGTATCGTTTAGTTGTCAGAAAATTAACCCAAAAATGGGTCATTTAAGTGACTATAGTTACTAATATCTAATTGTAAAACACAATAAAACTTAAACTTTTAAGTTCAAAGAAACGTATACTGGTCGTCAAAGGGTTAAATGGGAGACCCAAAATGGGTGCACACACATTTGTACATTACTGTACAGTCTTTACAGCCACACCTACACTTTTCCTCCTAGGTATATATATTGTAATGTATATGGTTGTAAATTGTGACTCGGTCTGCAATTGATATGGACCGTGACTTATTTTTGGTTGGCAAGGTACTGGTATTGATGGATACCGTAATGAAATTGACTGGATTCTTTGGATCTGATATATTTGCATGTCGGTTATAAATAGATATAGAGTGTAACATATTTGTGGAAAGTAGTCTATTATGACTTGATCCTCTGGATCCAGAGATTCTATCTTTAGTTTTAAATTGATGACTGGGGAACACAACTTTTGGTGACTTAGATGTTAGACCTGTTTCTGGGTATATTGAGGTCGCTGATTCTAAAAATGACAGTTTTTCTCCATCAGCTCTGCTTATCAAGATATTATATATATCTATATATATTTCTATATAATGTATATAATATTATATAATTGCTGACTGGCAATCACTGTTGTTGTCAATTGAATACAAAAGTATGATGAATGTCAGCAAAAATAGTGTATTAACATCAAACAAGCATAAGGTACGAAAAATATTTCTTAAATTCAAACAAGCTTGAGACACGAACGGCAAAAAAAGTTCTTTCATTGAGACATCTCACATAAACCGCGTTTCTGAGATTTCTTGCGATGAGATGTGCCAGGACATTCGCGTTGGATGCTCCAGCAGTAATCTGCCATCATGTGAGTATCCCATCGTCTGCGGTACCGTTCTTCCATGGTCCTTAGTTCTTGGTGAAATCGTTCACCCTGTTCCTCGCTTAGATCACCGAGGTTATCTGGGAAACGATCCAAATGACTGTGGAGGTAATGCAGTTTGATGCTCATTTTACAGCCAAGTTTACAAAAAGAAGAGAGCATATTCTCCACTAGTTCACAGTAGTTATCGGCATTATAGTTCCCAAGGAAATTCTTCACAACCATACTAAACGATGACCACGCACGTGCCTCAATGTTGTCCATTGAATCTTGGAAACGCGGGTCTTTCATGAGTTCCCGGATTTGCGGTCCATCGAAAATACCTGCCTTCAGCTTTTCCATGCTCAGCGCAGGAAATTTTCTACATATGTAGCCAAAACACGTCCCATCTCTGTTCAAAGCCTTTATAAATTGTTTCATCAAACCTAGTTTGATGTGCAGTGGTGGCAATATGATCCTTTCTCTGTCATCCAAAGCTTCTTTGATTATATTTTTTTCTCCAACCACCATGTTTTCTCTCAGAGGCCACTGTCTTCTCACCCAGTGTTCATCTTTAGCTCTACTGTCCCAGAGACATATAAAGCACGGGTACTTGGTGTACCCGCTCTGCTGGCCCAGGAGAAAATTCACCATCTTCAGATCCACACAGATCACCCATTGGTGGTCTCGGTATGATATCTTTTCTAGGACTAGGGCGACTGTCCCGTGCTCTTCTCTCATACCGACTGAGTGACCAATTGGGATTGATCTGTATCTGTTGCCGTTGTGTAGAAGAACACATTTTAGGCTCCGTTTGGAGCTATCTATGAATAACCGCCATTCACTTGGTGTGTATTCCGATATGCCCATTTTCATCAGCAATCCGCGAACATTGTTGCAGAAAACTAAATCGTTCTCTTTTGAGAAGAAGGGCAGTAAATCCTTTTCTCTGTCGCGATATAACGTGATTTTGGTTCCCGGCAGCAGTAAATTTTTTTCTCCCAGCCTGGAAGCTAACAATTCAGACGATTTCCTCGAAAGACTTAAGTCCCTTATGAGGTCGTTTAATTCGTGTTGACTAAAACCTTCTGCAACTGATGACGGTCCTTCGAAATCACTGTCATTTTGCCCACATATGCTTTCTTTGTCAGTAGCAGGTTCATCATCTTCTTGAGGGAGCTATGGAAGATGGCTGAATGGTGGGACAGGTATCTCATCTGAATGTGAAACAGGCCGTCTAGCTGAGTCTATGTCAGGATACGTCCATTTACTCCGGTTACGTCCATTGATGCCCTTTATATTCACCAAACAAAAGTAACAGTCATCACTGTGGTTTCTCTGTTCTCTCCATACCATTGGTATACCAAATTTCAGGCACCTCCTCTTTCCGTTGGTCCATTGCCGCAGATGCTCCGTACACGTTTTACACACAACATGAGGAGCCCATGGCTTATCTTGGTCCCCTAGTTGTACTTTGAAATAGGCAAAATAAGCTTTTTTCACAAAATCAGTAATAGTTTTTCTCTGTTTAATGAACGTGTACTCTCCGCAGATAAAACAAAACACATCTGGATGATTTAAACACTTTCTTCGTGATGAAGCCATGTCAACACCTGTAACAGGAAAGAATTCACGTTAGTACATGTACAATACACATGCAAAACAGCAACATCAGCAAAATCATAGCTACAATTTAATTATACAGATGCATTTAGATTTACGAGCAACTCATAACACCGTTCCAGAAGAGTAATAAAGTAGGTAATGACGTATGCAATATCTCAAAAACTAGAACTGCTAGAACAAAATGGATGATATTTTCTGAATCAGTGGCATGAAAATATTCAGAATAAGGTCTAAAATCTCAGGCACCAAGAAAAAAATATTTTTTTGTTCCCCAGTGTATAATTAATTAGTTTTAAATTGATAATTAATTAATTAATTTTAAATTGATAATTATTTAGTTTTGTAAAAATTGGTTGTTGCCAATGTACAGGCAGTTTTTACATAGTGGAGCCGCCTCGATGGGCCGACGTGGCCCCTAGTGTGCCCACTATAAA
Organism: Bathynomus jamesi; assembly: GCA_023014485.1. Classification (NCBI taxonomy): domain Eukaryota; kingdom Metazoa; phylum Arthropoda; class Malacostraca; order Isopoda; family Cirolanidae; genus Bathynomus; species Bathynomus jamesi. The sequence goes on along the minus strand of JAJOZX010001831.1, from coordinate 266,846 downwards.
AATTTCTTACGTTCTTATGTTCCTTGTGGTTCGGAACCCACGTAAAATTGTAGGTCCTCTCCGCCACTACGGAGGACATGCACAATACTCAATTACGAACACAGTTAGGTAGACCAGCCATGAGTGGATCCTAGGGTCTTTGTTGGTCTGAAACATAACATTATAACATATATATATATATATATATATATATAATATATATATATATATATATATATATATATATGCAGTAAAATCACAGAATAACACGTGATCTTATTAATAAGCAAACAACCACAGGGAAAAGGAAAAAGAAACACGAAATCCGAGCGCTTTTGTGATATATTCACATCTTCAGGGACAAGAAAGAAATAGGAAAGAATATTTCTTTCTTGTCCCTGAAGATGTGAATATATCACGAAAGCGCTCGGATTTCGTGTTTCTTTTTCGTTTTCCCTGTGGTTGTTTGCTTATTAATAAGATCACGTATTATTCTGTGATTTTACCGCAGCCTCATCCGCATCCGCACTTCTGCCTGCGGATGTTATGCGAATATTACCTCTAATAAATTTTGTAATTTACAATTAAATTAGCTTATAAAGTAGCTTATAAGGCCCAGTCATGCACATTTCATGTAAAGTATTAATTACACTGTACGACAAATCTTTGGTTCAGAAAAAAAACGGGAATAACATTCGGTCATTCTTAATATTTCGAGTGTGCTGATTCCAAATCTGAAAATAGTTTTTTTCTATCACGTCACGTTTTTTTGTAATGACTGCTTAAAATCTTCATACCAAAAAATAAGAATATATTGATAAACAGATAGGCTTTATCATATGGAACAGTTTAATTATTGCTATACTTCAACATATATGCACAAAATTAACATAAAACTCTCGTATTATACTGTTTTCAACTCATTATTTGTATTTATGCTGGCGTTTGTGTGATGCTTCTGGTTGGTCACGCTTTAAATTCCAGCAGAAATCGACCAGCATAGCAGGACCCCACTTCCCTTTGTATCGGCTCTCCATTGTGGCTATATCCTGGTGGAATCTCTCCCCGTGTTCGTCGCTAACAGCAGATGCGTTTTTCCGGAAAGAATGAGAGATGTGAATGCAAAAATGAATTTTCAATGACATCTTACATCCGAGACGTTGGTATGAGTTGATAAGTTGATCCACAAGTGCAGCATAGTTGTCGTATTTAGTCTTTTCTAGTACACCGCTGCACACGTTTTTGAATGCACGCCAGGCTGCCAACTCAACCTCATCCATCACCGCTTCAAAGTGTTCGTCTAGCATGAGTTGGCGAATTTGAGGGCCGACGAATATGCCGTCTTTAATCTTGGCATCACTTATTTTTGGGAATTTTTTGCTTAGATATTTGAAGGCAGGCTTATCCTGTTTCAACGCCTTTGCAAATTGTTTCATCAGCCCTAGTTTTATGTGAAGTGGCAGTAAGATAACCTTTTCCTTTCGTACTAGTGCTTCGTGAATAACATTGTGAGATCCAGGCGAGGAATTGTCTCGCGGCGGCCATACTGAGCATGTGTAGTGTTCAGACCTTGCTCGGCTATCCCACTTGCATAGGAAACACATGTATTTCGTATAGCCAGTTTGCAATCCATTGAGAATAGCAACAACCTTCAAATCTGCGCAGATAAGCCATTCATGTTCATTGTATTTTATACAGTCCAGAATAAAAGCAACATTGTCATACGTTTCTCTCAAGACGACTGAATGAGCGACCGGAACAGAAGGCATTGTGTTCCCATTGTGTAGCAGTACACCCTTAACACTACATAGATGCATCAATGAACAATCTCCACTGATTCGGTTCATAGCACAAACCCAGAGCATCGAACAGACCATGTATATCAATGCAATAACAAAGATTGTTCTTCATTGTGAAATATTCCTGCAAATCCAAGGAGCGCTTTCCATTCTGGTAGACGTGAGGCCAGCATTGGTAAGTATTAAATCACGGACCAAATCATTGAGTTCAGGCTGCGTGATGAGATGTTGTTCTTTCTTGGACTCGACTTGAGCTTCATAGCATTCGCCGTCTGATTCCGATTTGTCAGAATCTGTGTTATCGGTCGGCATTTCAGCTGCAGGACGAGGGATGGGTATATCTGTAGAATGTTCCACAGGACGCATAGCAGAACGAAGATTTGGGTAGACTATAGCCTTTTTCCCTTTTCTGTTGCAACATGTAATGTGAGACAATAGACATTGTTGACTACTTGAGATAGCATAATTGTGTAATACATTATGCAGAACAGGATATGCTAAAATGTGCTAAAAACACCAAATTTGACGTATATTCAGAAAAATAAAAGATTCAAACCTGTGATGTTCGTTAAGCAGAAATAGTAATCGGTTGAATGGTCCAGCGGCTCTCTCCATACCATTGGGACACCGAATCCCAGACCAGGACCGGTGCCTTTGAACAATGCAGATAACGAGCTTGTACATCTCACACAGCAGATATGAGGCACCCAGTGCTTGTCCTGATCACCATCTTTGCATGCGAAGTATAATTCATAAAGCTTTTTCACATGAGAAGTCAACTTCCCTTTATACTTTTTTAACGTTAATGTCCCACAAATATAACAAAAACTGTCTGGCGAATTTTTGCACTCTCTAGGCATTGTAGCACATCAATAAAAACCTGTAAAATAAGAAAATGATAGATCAATTTGCAATTTCACACAATATAGACGTTGTCGGTGAAATATACATAATTTGATAGCTGTTATTCAATAATACTCACTTATAGCACCGATTTATGATAAAATATGGCGGACAATTTTGTTTTAAATGATTAATGAAAGAAAATTTTTCATAAAATCAAAGTGGAAACACAGAGCCGAACAGCACCACTACAGCATATGCATGATTGAACAAAATGTAAAAGATGCGTTCAGGGAACCAGTGGTTCTCAAAATGATACAATGAAATAGGGTCATTTTCATAAAATCGGCAGGTGATACAAATACATGAATGTTATTTTCGCAATCCACGCATATAATTAGCGATAAAAATGACGATCTCATTTCCGGTTTTTTTTTTTTACTGTTGTAGTGTTATTAATGAACAAACAAATATATAAACCTCAAAATATAAATACCATTAAATCAACAAACACTGCCTGTGCAGCTGTGCGTACTCTACTGATTTTATTTTTTCACAGCAACACAGTAACTTTTCAGAATGAAATTGTTCGTATAAGATGTTATAATGCTATAATGTTATAATGTTTCAGACCAACAAAGACCCTAGGATCCACTCATTGCTGCTCTACCTAACTGTTCGTAATTGTGTATTGTGCATGTCCTCCGTGGTGGCGGGGGGGACCTACAATTTTAAGTGGGTTCCGAACCTCAAAGCCTTAATTTTACTACTTTAAACTATACCTAATCTATCAACATATGCATCTAATCGATTTTTAAACATGTTTATAGACGTGCTACTAATTACTTCTACCGGCAAACTATTCCAGCTATTTACTATTCTATGAGTAAAAAAGTTTTTGGTAACTGCTGTCTCGAACCTTCTACGTGTCAACTTACACTCGTTATTTCTAGTCCTATTATATTGAGATATTTCGAAAAAGCTATCTCTATCTACGTTATCGAACCCATTCATAATTTTGAAAACCTGGATTAGATCACCCCTTAGCCTTCTAGTCTCGAGTGTAGTTAATTTTAACTCCTTAAGCCTATCCTCGTACGACTTTGACCTAAGCGACGGAATCATCTTAGTTGCTCGTCTTTGAACTCTTTCGAGTTTGTCTATATCTTTTTGCATATGCGGATTCCAAAATTGGATCGCGTACTCCAAATGTGGTCTAACTAATGACTTATAAAGAGGAACTATAATATCGCGCGATTTGTACTCAAAATTTCGAGCTATAAAACCTAACACTTTGATCGCTTTATTGACCGCTGCTGTACTTTGTTTCGCTACTTTTAAATCACCAGTGACTATAACTCCTAAATCTTTTTCCTGCTCTACGGTTGTTAACCCCTTCCCTGACATACTATAAGCAAAATTACCGTTACGAGAACCTATATGTAAAATTTTGCACTTATCGACGTTAAATCTCATTTGTCATGTGACTGACCAATCAACGATTTTATTCAGATCTTCCTGGATTTTACCTCTGTCTTCGTCATTAATCGCCCTACCACCCAGCTTCGTGTCATCCGCAAACTTTGAAACTGTAATGACTAGGCCGACATCTAAATCGTTAATATATATAATAAAAAAAGGGGCCCAAGACAGAACCCTGAGGAACGCCACTCCCTACATTAGCCCAACACGAATCCGCTCCATCAACGACCACCCTCTGTTTCCTACCTCGCAACCACTCTTCTATCCAATTTATTACTACATCCCTGATTTCATGAGCCTTAGTTTTTTCAATAAGTCTTTTGTGCGGTACGGCGTCAAACGCTTTTTGAAAATCTAAATACACTACATCAACCGCGTTTACAGGAAAGTTCACCGCCATCAATTCACCGCGGGAAAGTTCACCGCCATCAATTCACCGCGAGGTAAGTTCACCGCGAGGTAATTTCACCGCGAGGTAAGTTCACCGCGAAGTAATTTCACCGCAAGGTAAGTTCACCGTAAAATGAATAAAATTAAAAAGAATTTTCTAACTTAAGAATTTAATATAGGGTTTAGCAACACTATTTAAAAACATTAAAATATAATTAGGACAAAAATTAAAAAAGTATTTAATTTTTATTTAGCCACAAAATTTAAAAACATAATATATAATTAGGAAAAATATTTAACCACATTTAATTTTTATTTAGCCACAAAATTTAAAAACAAATATATAATTAGGAAAAATATTTAACCACACTATTTAAAAACATTAAAATATAATTAGGACAAAAATGAAAAAAGTTAGGTTAGGTTAGGTTAGGTCCTAACCTAACCTAACCTAACCTAACCTAACTTTTTTAATTTTTGTCCTAATTATATTTTAATGTTTTTAAATAGTGTGGTTAAATATTTTTCCTAATTATATATTATTTGTTTTTAAATTTTGTGGCTAAATAAAAATTAGATGTGGTTAAATATTTTTCCTAATTATATATTATTTGTTCTTAAATTTTGTGGCTAAATAAAAATTAAATACTTTTTTAATTTATGTCCTAATTATATTTTAATGTTTTTAAATAGTGTTGCTAAACCCTATATTAAATTCTTGTTAAGTTAAAAAATTCTTTTTAATTTTATTCATTTTACGGTGAACTTACCTTGCGGTGAAATTACTTCGCGGTGAACTTACCTCGCGGTGAAATTACCTCGCGGTGAACTTACCTCGCGGTGAATTGATGGCGGTGAACTTTCCCGCGGTGAATTGATGGCGGTGAACTTACCGCACATGATCAACCGCCCGATGACTATCGTAAACGTCAACCACGCTTTGAAAAAATTCTAAAATATTAGTTAAGCAAGATTTGTTTCGCCTGAAACCGTGCTGCGTATTTCTAACTAAGTTATGCAATTCTAAGTGTTCGACTATACGATCCTTAATTATTGATTCCAGTAGCTTACCTACAACAAACGTTAAACTGATTGGCCTAAAATTTCCCGCCGTACCTTTATCGCCTTTCTTAAAGATAGGTATTACGTTTGCTAACTTGAAATTATCTGGTACGCACCCTTCAGAAACAGACGCATTAAAAATCTTTGTTAGCGGCACAACAATCTATCTTTCAATTCTTTTAGTTGTATGGGATATATGGAATCCGGTCCCGGTGATTTACACATTTTCAATTGATCAATATAACGCATTACCTCCCCTTCACTAACCACAATATTATCCAAAATATTACCATTATCAAAAGGTATTATGTCCATGACTGTAGGGATATTCGTTACATCTTCTATAGTAAAAACTGACGTAAAAAATTCGTTTAACAAGGTAGCCATTTCCTTGTTTTCAGAAACTAGCTCTCCGTTAACATTTTTCAACGGCCCCAAGATACTTTTTACTGGATTTCTATTATTGACGTATTGAAAGAATCGCTTGGGGTTTTCTTTATTGTCACGAGCTATGGAGATTTCAAATTCGCGCTTGGACTTTTTTATTACACTTTTCGCTTCACGCCTTAGAGATATGTAGTTGTTTCGTAACCACAAATTGTCTTTATCGCACTTATGTAGCCTATAAGCCCTATCTCTACTCTTTATAATGTCTCCTACTCTAGAAGTAAACCACAAGGGCTTGTTGTTTACTTTCTCACGCTTAATTTTGTACGGTACACATTCCTCATTTATAGTCCTAATTACTGTTTCAAACGATTCCCACATTAGTTTTGCGTTGGAGTTCCCCATTACGTTTTCCCAATTGACGTGTCACAATTTATTTCGAAATTTACAAAAGTCTGCGTGCTGGAAGTTGGGAATTTTAGTCGAGTTAGCTAGTTTCGAGTGATTTACTGAGAGGACAAACTCTACCATATTGTGATCGCTATTGCTTAATGGTTCTATTACTTGAAGATCAGTGATTAGCCTATCATTCGAACAAGATTATTGTAAATAAATACAAAAAAATAGTAAATTCTTTAGCAAAAATAAAAATGCTATTTTTCTATAGCAAACACATTGCAAAATTTGCAGTTTCTAAAATTAGCAATTGAAAATTGAATGAAACTTGTTTCATTGAATTTTCTGTGGCTAAAACCATTGAGAAAGTTATTATTTTTATCATAATGAAAACATTATTAATTTTAATTCTTATGCATTACCTGCCATAATAGTAATATCACGAAATTTTAAAAATTATGTCATTATATTCATAATTCTAAATTCTATATTATATTGATAGATTAAATATCCGCATCCGAAGATGTTGAAAAACTGACATCCGGTCCACCACTAATATATATATATATATATATATATATATATATATATATATATATACAGGGCGTCCCAAAAAAATGTATACACACTTTAACAGCTGATAGCTCAATTGATGTTTCTTTCTTTCCAAGTTAAACCCATTAGAATTAATAATGGCAGTCAGACTAAGCTTTGAACAAAGGAAATTCATTCTAAAATGCTACTGGAAGTGTGAAAACGCAGTTGAAGTGCAAAGACAGTTTAGGAGGGAGTTTCAAACAGATCCACCAACGCGACTTACCATCACTCGAATTAGAGATAAGTTTGAAGCCGATGGAACTGTCCAGAATGTCCACAAGAAGCGTTCCGGAAGACCACGGACATCGACAAGCCCCACAAAGCAAGAAAGAGTACTGGAAACGTATCACCAAAGTCCAAGAAAATCTGTGCGGCAAGCGAGTCGTGAGGTAGGAATTTCAGAATCGTCTGTCCAACGCATTTTGAAGCGCTGTCAATGGAAAAGTTACATTCCAAGATTAGTCCATGCTATTAATGAAGATGATCCGGACCGAAGAGTGGAGTATTGCGAGTGGTACTTGGCATGATGTGGATGTGGATTGGACGAAGGGGTTTCGTAGAATACCCTCCGCGTTCACCAGACCTCACAACACTAGACTTTTTTTTATGGGAATACTTAAAAGACAAAGTCTACGCTATAAAACCTGCAACAGTCGCTGAATTGAGAGCAGCCATTGAACGAGAATGCACACAAATACCAAACGAAATGTTTCGTGATGTTTGCGATTCCATTGCTTCGCGTTATCAGCAGTGCCTGGAACAGAACGGACGTCAGTTTGAAAACAGGCGTTGACAAAACAATTAAATAATGTCTGTAGATTCTATTACATTTTGAAAATGAAATGTATTTTAATAAACACTGCCTTTATAAGTATTTAAAGTGTGTATACATTTTTTTGGGACGCCCTGTATATATATATATATATATATATATATATATATAGAAACGACGTAAGTATAGAGGAGTGTTCTGCACAGTACGGTATGTACTGTAAATATTTAAAGCTTTATAAGGGCCAAACAAAATACACAGGTAAAATAAATAAGTATGTTTTGTTAAAAAATTATAGTAATATTCTAAATTGTACTATTGTAATATATATTTTTAACAATAAACATTGTATTATATGAGGTGTTCGGGAGAATAGAGGCGAATCAACCAAAATACTGTACCGAAATGGTTAATTTGCCTCTATTCGCCCGAGCGCCTTATATATATATATATATATATATATATATATATAATATATATATATCATAAAGCATAACAAATTGTTATGCATTCGAATGTTCGGCAAAGTGATCTACTTTTACCCTGTCAGCAAAGCTCACCGCAAGCTTTGAATAAAGTGAGTTTTTTTTGACAAAGACAATAAATATGTTTTTCAAGAAAATCTTTTCTTGTATATCAAGGTAACTGAACTGGCTATTCACTATAGACATTCAAAAATGGAAAAACACACACCACACAACACACACACACACACACACACACACATACATATATATATATATACATACAGGGTGTTTCATAACATGTGGGACGCACTTTCAGGATGGATTCAGGACCTGAAAACAATGAAAAAAGTTCATATAAACATATGCCCGAAATCGCTTTGTTTCCGAGTTACAGCCCGTTATGTCTTCCAGCAAGTATCCGACTTACCTTTAAAGGAAGTGCTCAAAATGACCACCTTCCGCTTAAATACACGCCTGAACACGCCTCGTCATAGCCTACCTAACGCGTTCAAACATTCCAGGTATTGCTTGGATTTTCTAGCATCCTTGTTCTACACGTTGGCGAAAAACTTCAACGTTGTCAATGGGTGTCACGTAAACGATGGATTTCAGATGACCCCACAGGTAAAAATCGAGTGGATTCAGGTTCGGGGAGCGAGCAGGCCACGCAATTGGTTCTCCACAGCCTATCCATTTATCAGGGAAATGGTCATCCAAATAGTCTCTGGCTACTCGACTAAAATGAGACGGAGCGCCGTCATGCATAAACCACATACGACGTCGGACACCAAGAGGACAAGAGGAACTTCATCTAGTAAATCGCTTAACCCTATATGGACAACTGTTACAAATTTCTAAACTTTCATATACACACATTTATAACTTAACCCTACAGAAAATTCTGTCCATAGAGGGTTAAATCATTCCTTAAAAAATTGGAATAGGATTCTCCTGTTAATCTTCCAGGCAAAACAAAAGAACCGATTAAGTTGTCGGCAATACGTCCTGCCCATACATTCATACTAAATTATTGTTGGTGCCTTGACTGCATGATTGCATGCGGATTCTCTTCGGCCCAGTGATGAGTGTTGTGAAAATTGATCATGCCAATTCTTGTAAAGGCAGCCTTATCAGAAAACAACATGGAGGATAGAAAAAGAGGATCGCGAGCACACTGTTGAAGGAACCAAGTACAAAAAGCCTCTCGTGGTGGGAAATCAGCTTCAGTAAGGCTTTGTACTCTCTGAATGTGATATGGGTAAAGCTGTTGTTCTCGTAAAATTCTCCACACAGTTGTGTATCTTACACCCTCTGATACTGCTATCCTTCGGGTGCTGACACCAGGATGTTCCTCCACACGATTCAGGACCCGCTCCTCCAACTCAACAGTTCTGGCGCTGATTGGTCTACCACCATCTGAAACTCGCTTGTTGAATGATCCTGTATCACCAAGACACTCGTCTATTCCCTGAAAGTTTCCCGGCCAAGGCCCGATCAGCTGAAAACACGAATTTAGGAACCAATCAGACATGGCTTTGGTGCGGTAACATGGCACTCTGTCTTGTTGGAAAAATTTTGTGTGGCGCATCTCCATAAACAGCGGCAACTTCTCCTGCAGGATATTTAGGTTTTTCCAACAAGACGGAGCGTCATGTCACCGCACCAAAGCCGTGTCTGATTGGCTCCGAAATTCGAGTTTTCAGCTGATCAGGCCTTGTCCGGAAACTCGCCCGATTTAAACCCGATAGAAAAAGTTACCTGTCAATTCTACATCATTGAATGATTTGCTTGAAGCCATAAAGAAGTGTGGGCGCAGGAAATTACGCCGGAGTTTTGCGAAATACTGGTAAATTCCATGCCACGACTTATCGCCGAAGTGTTGAAAAAAAAAGGGTAAATGTACGAAATACTGACGGCAATTCATTAGTATGTTTTGTATGCTTGAGTAGTTTCTAAATACATCTTTTCTACCATTTACAGTAGTTTTGGTATTTTACTTTTACCGTTAAAACAATTTTTTTTAAATTGATGCGGTGATGCGTGACTTATGGCCACCACTATATATATTATATATATATATATATATATATATATTCTAGACTGTAAATCATTGTATTGAAATATAAGAAAGGTAGTTTATATACTCGTATACGATTTATAAAACTTAATTCATTGTGTACAATTTCACTGTATAAAATATTCGCTTTCAAATCGTAAGTTATTACCACAGAAGAGGATGATGTCTTTTCAAACCTCTTCATTTTTCTTTTTCTCATGCGGGGTAACCTCAGGTGAAGTTTGAGGAAGAGGAAGAGAGAGAGAGAGAGAGAGAAGAGAGAGAGAGAGAGAGAGAGCACAATTCATGCAGATATATTTAGGGTCGGGCAAGGCATCAAAGTTCTGCCTGCATGATTTTTTTTCCTTAATATATATATATATACTGTATATATTATTCATACCTACGATACATAATTAGTTCCTGGTTGAGGAGTAGAACCTTGTATGACAAAGACTTTGGTTCATAAACCGCAAAATATATTTTTTTTGTTTTTTATTCATTTCAGTGATTCTGTAAAACTTATTTCTTATTCTTATTTTAAATTTATAAATAAATACCTTTAGTAATTATCAGTACGAAATCTGTTTTAAAAATATATATGTGAACCTTTTAACCTGGAGGGTGAAGCTGAGGTTAGTGTGTCATATATATATATATATATATATATATATATATATATATATATATATATATATACACACTCATATATCCATTTTCATTACCATTTTCGTTATAGTTTTATGTTATAATAACTGAATTACAGTATAACGTTATTTTTTCTAGAATAAATATTTAAAAGTTTTGTTAAACGCGTGTATAGATTAATGTCAAAATTCCTTATTAACGGTGAGAATGAAGCGTGAAAATGTTAAAAAATAACACTCTCTCTCTCTCTCTCTCTCTGTGTGTGTGAAAGAAATTTAAGTATTAAATAGTTATAAATTGATACTAAATATTTTTATATGGAAATATTTTAATTTTATCTCACAATAAATATAATGATGAAATGAATGTAAATAATACTAATGATAATAATTACTAAATTTTAGAAAAATGAACTTACTTTGAGTTGGTTTTCTGGGGAAATATTTAAAGCAGCCTATTATATCCCGAAATTAAGTTAAAAAAAACTTATATATATATATATACTGTATATATGCTGCAAACCCACAAGGAAAAAGAAAAACGATTCCAAGGCCTTTCGTGTATTCAGAGCTACACCGACACGAGGTGTAGCTCTGAATACACGAAAGGCCTTGGAATCGTTTTTCTTTTTCCTTGTGGGTTTGCAGCATTCATTCATTTCACGTGTTTAATTGTGAAATTCATCCCATATATATATATATATATATTCAATGATAACCAACACGGGTTTCGGTCAGGCAGATCATGCCTATCACAACTAATGGAACACTACAACAACATTATTGATTCACTGGAAAGTAATGAAAACTATGATGTACTATACACAGACTTTGCTAAAGCGTTTGACAAGTGTGACCACGGAATCATAATACATAAACTGAAATATATGGGAATAACAGGAAAAGTAGGGAAGTGGATATATAATTTCCTTGGTGAGAGGCGGCAAGTCGTTACAGTACAAGGAGTATCTTCATCAGAATCAGAGGTCCACAGCTCAGTACCACAAGGAACAGTATTAGCTCCACTACTCTTCATAATCATGCTAACTGACATAGATGAGAAAGTTACCAGAGACAGCACAGTAACATCCTTTGCGGATGACACAAAGATCAGTAGAAAAATAAGAAACCCAGAAGACATAAGATCCCTACAAACCGACATAAACAGAATCTACAAGTGGACGGAAGACAACAATATGAAGTTTAACACCGAGAAATTTCAGCTATTACGGTACGGAAAAAGAGAAGACCTAAAATCCATGGAATATTATACCCCAAATGGACAGGAAATTCAGAGAAATTCTAAAGCAAAAGATTTAGGGGTTGTAATGACAGATGATGCGAAATTTGAAACACAAAATAAGATAGCAGTAAACAGAGCAAAGAGAATAACGGGTCAGATATTGAGAACCTTTAAACGAAGGGATAGGAATAGAATGATTCCTCTACTGAAAACCCTGATCATACCCAAATTGGAATACTGCTTGGTCCTAACATCCCCATATAAAAAAGAAGACATTAGACAGCTGGAAGGGATCCAGAGAAGCTTCACAGCCAAGATGAATGGGTGCAAAGAACTAAATTACTGGGAAAGGTTACGCGAACTAGACCTATACTCACTGGAAAGGAGAAGAGAGAGATACACCGTTATTTACACTTGAAAAATAATGGAGAAACTAGTCCGTAATCTTACTCTGAACCCTATAACTCCCCAAACAACGGTGGACAGTAGAAACGGCAGACTGTGCCGTATTCCCAAATTGAAGGCGAGACAGGGCACATCCTTAACCCTGAAAGAAAATAGTTTTGTAGTGAGAGGACCAAAACTGTTTAATCAGTTGCCCAAAGACCTAAGAAACACAAAGGGAGTTGCAGTGGAAATCTTCAAAAGAAGACTAGACGCCTGGATCAGAACAATCCCCGATGAGCCGGGCGTACCTGGCTATGTGAGGTGGAGAGCGCAAGAATCAAACTCACTACTTCACCAGGCCAATTCGAGAGGAGGGGCGACAAGCTTGACCTTCGCGAAATGAGAGAGCTTCACGCGAAACCTTTGTAAGGTTGTAAGGTAAGGTGTAAAATATATATATATATATATATATATATATATATATATATATATATATATATATATATGTATATATATATATATATATATATATATATATATATATGTACAGGGTGTCCCATAAGTCCGGCATCATAGGAGAAATTCATATTTTTCTATTTCTACAGGCCATAATGTCTGTGAGCAAGGAAGAACGAATCCAGATAATTCTACTCATAGGAAATCGGAGTCAAAGAGAGGCCGCCGCTGAATTTAACAGACTGCATCCAGACCGCGAGCCAATAACACAGAGTTGTGTTAGCAGACTTGTTGCAAAGTCTATTTGACTCCGATTTCCTATGAGTAGAATTATCTGGATTCGTTCTTCCTTGCTCACAGACATTATGGCCTGTAGAAAGAGAAAAATATGAATTATGGTTTGTAGAAATAGAAAAATATGAATTTCTCCTATGATGCCGGACTTATGGGACACCCTGTATATGTAAAAATGAACAATGAATAATCAATATTCATTTTTACATGAGAACCAAAATCGCTTAACCCGAGTTTGGATAGAATTTTTATTTGTTGCTTTCTATTTTTGTTTCAGTGTCACAACCATGCGACCTACCACTTCTATGGTTTGGTCGTGTCCATATTTCCATTTTTATTTGTTATAGAATTTGTTATAGTTGATTGTGGTTGTCTTGCATCTCACCCTCGTCCCTAGATTATGCATACACATTGCATATAACAGGATTGGAACCCGTAGTTGTACTTCTTAGTCCTTAATACCCACTCTTTGTCTCTAAATCGTTTCTTTTAAATCCTCCCAATAATGACTTATACACTATGACGTCATAAAATAACTTAAATTTCCTTCACGGTTTCCATACCTTGAACACTGAATCACGTGTCGTGTTTGGACATCTTCCGTATTCAGTGTATGGTAAATTCTTTAATAATAATAATAATAATAAAAAAAACTTCATTCTCTATACGTCATTATTTATATGTTATGCAGTATAAATATTATTATTCAACCATATCCATCTATACGTCCATATCTTATTCATTTTTACTCGTGTCAGTCTATTAAATGCAAAACTTTATGCATTCGCATCTGTTCGTTCGAAAACGCGCAAATACGTTCTCGTGTATTATTTTTTATTTTTATTTTTAATTATTTCGCCTCCCGCAGTGAACTCGAAAATGCTTAGGTAAGTGTTCAAATTCCGCTAACTATGGCAGAAGCGAACGCTTCTAAGATAAAAAATCTCCTCTCGCTCTGATTCAAATTTATAACATATTATTAAATAATATAACATATTATGTTGTATATAAATACATACCGTATGTGCCCATATACTTTGTATTATATTTCTAACAACGTAATTGTATATTAATATGAAACACTGTAAA
>JAJOZX010001831.1:225000-247500 GCA_023014485.1 Bathynomus jamesi | reverse complement strand
TACTTATATATATATATATATTTATACTTATATATATATATATACTTATATATATATTTATACTTATATATATATATTTATATATATATATATATATATACTTTATACATATATATATATACTATATATTATATATATATATTTATACTTATATATATATATTTATACTTATATTATATATTTATACATATATATATATTTATACTTATATATAATATTTATTTACATATACATATCTATATTATATATATATATATATATATATATATAATGTTATAATGTTTCAGACCAACAAAGACCCTAGGATCCACTCATGGTTGGTCTACCTAACTGTGTTCGTAATTGTGTATGTCCTCCGTGGTGGCGGAGGGGACCTACAATTTTACGTTGGTTCTGAACCACAAGAACATAAGAAATTTATGCAAAAACTGCCTGTACATTGGCAACGACCAATTTTTGCATAACTAATTAATTATCAATTTAAAACTAATTAATTATCAATATAAAACCAATTAATTATCGATTTAAAACTAATTAATTATCGATTTAAAACTAAAGATAGAATCTCTGGATCCAGAGGATGAAGTCATAATAGACTACCATCCACAAATATGTTACACTCTATATCTATTGATAACCAACATGCAAATATATCAGATCCAAAGAATCCAGTCAATTTCATTACGGTATCCATCAATACTAGTACCTTGCCAACGAAAAATAAGTCACGATCCATATCGATTGCGGACCAAGTCAAAATTTACATATACATTATAATATACAGAGTCATGTAAGACGTAAATAGACAGCCCAGATTTTGCCGTAACAATTTTATTTGAAAATTAGAGTACCAATAAATTTTAATTTTTGAACAATTAAGGTTTAGCTATTAATACTTTGTTGACATTTCTTTAGCTGTTTTAAGAGCAGCAACTCGCCTAGGCATAGAATTAATGAGTTCTGAAATTGTAGCTTGAGGTATTTCTAACCATGTTTGGCGTAAAAGATTCAACAATTCTGATCGTGTTGCTGGTTTTTTGGGGTTTTTACATAGTCTTGTCTAGTATTGCCCACACGTGTTCTATGGGGTTCATGTCAGGGGACTGACTCGGCCAAGAAAGTCGTTTGATACCATTTCGCTCCTCCCATTCTTTCGTCGTTTTTGCAGTGTGGCATGGGGCTCCATCTTCAATGAACAGGCAGCTGTCTTTTTCAATTTGACCACTTGAGAATATTGGCATAAGTCCTTCTTCAAGGATAGAAATGTAGGAAACGAATATTAGTCATAATAATGGCAAAAAAATTTGGATGCATACATTTTACCATAAAATTAAGGGTGTCTATTTACTTCTTGCATGACTCTGTATATACTTAGGAGGAAAAGTGTAGGTGTGGCTGTAAAGACTGTACAGTAATGTAGAATGTGTGTGCACCCATTTTGGGTCTCCCATTTCAAGGTGTTTGTGGGGCAAGTGAAGATCATGAGTTTTTCAATACTCACAGTACTATGGGGGGCACCGCTCGGCAGAGGAATCTCTTTAAATGGGGTGTGTAAGGACAGAGAGTATCCCCTAACCCAAGATGCTGCCTCCCTATATCCCACAACACTTGTGTTGAGCTGTGGGATCGATCACCACAAAGCCTTACTTTTACTACCTTAAACTATACCCAATCTATCAACATATTTGCCTAATCGATTTTTAAACATGTTTATAGAAGTGCTACTACTTACTTCTACCGGCAAACTATTCCAGCTATTTACTATTCTATGCGTAAAAAGGTTTTTGGCAACTGCTGTCTCGAACCTTCTACTTGTCAACTTACACCCGTTATTTCTAGTCCTATTATATTGAGATATTTCGAAAAAGCTACCTCTATCTACGTTATCGAACCCATTCATAATTTTGAAAACATGGATTAGATCACCCCTTAGCCTCCTAGTCTCCAGTGTTGTCAATTTTAACTTTTTAAGCCTATCCTCGTACGACTTTGACCTAAGCGACGGAATCATCTTAGTTGCTCGTCTTTGAACTCTTTCGATTTTGTCTATATCTTTGCGCATATACGGATTCCAAAATTGGATCGCGTACTCCAAATGGGGTCTAACTAATGATTTATAAAGAGGAACTATAATATCGCGCGATTTGTACTCAAAATTTCGAGCTATAAAACCTAACACTTTGTTCGCCTTATTGACCGCTGCTGTACTTTGTTTCGCTACTTTTAAATCACCAGTGACTATAACTCCTAAATCTTTTTCCTGCTCTACGCTTGTTAAATCTTTCCCTGACATACTATACGCAAAACTACCGTTACGCGAACCTATATGCAAAATTTTGCACTTATCAACGTTAAATCTCATTTGCCATGTGACTGACCAATCAACGATTTTATTCAGATCTTCCTGGATTTTACCTCTATCTTCGTCATTAATGCACTACCCCCACAGCTTCGTGTCATCCGCAAATTTGAAACTGTGCCGACTAGACCGACATCTAAATCGTTAATATATATAAGAAAAAGCAAGGGGCCCAATACAGAACCCTGAGGAACGCCACTCGCTACATTAGCCCAACACGACTCCGCTCCATCAACGACCACCCTCTGTTTCCTACCTCGCAACCACTCTTCTAGCCAATTTATTAGTACACCCCTGATTCCATGAGCCTTAGTTTTTTCAATGAGTCTTTTGTGCGGCACGGTGTCAAACGCTTTTTGAAAATCTAAATACACTACATCAACCGCCCTATGTCTATCGTAAACGTCAACCACGTTTTGGAAAAATTCTAAAAGATTAGTTAAGGAAGATTTGTTTCGCCTAAAACCGTGCTGCGTATTTCTAACTAGTTTATGCACTTCTAAGTGTTCGACTATACGATCCCTAATTATTGATTCCAGTAGCTTACCTACAACAGACGTTAAACTGATTGGCCTATAATTTCCCGCCGCTCCTTTATCGCCTTTCTTAAAGATAGGTGTTACGTTTGCTAATTTGAAATTATCTGGTACGCACCCCTCAGAAATAGACGCATTAAAAATCTTTGTTAGCGGCACAACAATGCTATCTTTTAATTCTTTTAGTTGTATGGGATATATGGAATCCGGCCCGGTGATTTACGCGTTTTCATTTTATCAATATAGCGCATTACCTCCGCTTCACTAACCACGATATTATCCAAAATATTACCATTATCAAAAGGTATTATGTCTATGACCGTAGGGATATTCGTTAGATCTTCTATAGTAAAAACTGACGTAAAAAATTCGTTTAGCAAGATAGCCATTTCCTTGTTTTCAGAAACTAGATCTCCGTTTACATTTTTCAAAGGCCCCAAGACACTTTTTACTGGATTTCTATTAATGACGTCTTGAAAGAATCGCTTGGGTTTTCTTTACCGTCACGAGCTATGGAGATTTCAAATTCGCGCTTGTATATATATTATATATATATATGATTATATATATTATTTATATATACATATATATATATATATATATATATATATATATATATATACACACATATATTTATTTATATATACATATATATTTATATATTTCTTTATGTATACATATATATATCTCAACCCCTCCGTCTATGGCCCTGGGGTGGTTCGGATCGACGGGGGTTCTAGTTAGGAGGCAGCAACGGATATTTCTTCTATAACATTCTAATTCTTTTCGGTCGCCAGACTGTTTGACCCAATATCTTCTATGGTGCTTGGGTTGTCGCTTTATCTCGCTTTATGGGGTCGACAAATGTTTATCCTGGCTATAGGGTCGCCAGTTGTTAATTCTTCTCTTGCTATAATACTCTGATACTTTCTCTGATACTAAAATTATCGACTTTTCTTTTATAACTTATCGACTTAACTAAGTTCTTCTGAAGAGAGCACGGCTCGAAGGGGAAAATTAAAAGTTTCTCTTACGGTAGTTTACTTCTAAAAATGTACAGGTAGTGCTCTGAATTTACAGGGGTAGAGGTTCGACCTCTTTCGACCATGGCTCAGGCCGGAATCTAAAAAGTTAAGGAGGCAAGGGGCCTCTGCCCCCTCCTCGCAGCGAGGCTGCTAACAAAGGAGTCGTAATGAAGTGCCGTAATGAAGTGCTATAATGAAGTGCTATAATGAAGTGCTATTCATTTTACAAATACATGTATAATATAAACCTAAATGTTGGGGGACGACAGTTGAAGGTTAAGTTCCCCCCTTTTAAACACATGATCAGATGTTTGAAAGATTCCAAATAAAAATTTAAAAAAAAAAAAACTAATTTGTATTTTTCTCCGAGTCTACATTTATGAAGGCGATATAATTTCATAGTAGTACATAAGTACAAATTGAGTACATGACTGAGTACGTATTAATTTTGGTTCATTACAATTACGATTACAATTACCAATTAATTCATATTCACTTATTGTTTAATTACACTTCCATTTTAAAGTACATTCTATCATTACACTTAATTACAGTTTCAATGAAGTACATTACAAGTTATTATTAATTACAGTTTCATTAAAGTACATTACGTTATATTATTTCAATTAAGATGTTAGAAATATAATACAAAGTACATGGGCACATACGGTATGGATTTATATACAACATATTATGTTATAATATGTTATAACATGTTATAAATTTGAAATCAGAGCGAGAGGAGATATTTTTATCTTTGAAGCGTTCAATTCTGCAATAGTTAGCGGAATTCGATAACTTAACTAAGCATTTTTGAGTTCAATGCGGGAGGTGATATAATTAAAAATAAACATAAAAAAAATAATACGAGAACGTATTTGTGCGTTTTCGAACGAATGAATAAAGTTTTGCGTTTCATAGACTGACACGAGTAAAAATGAATATTTAATAAAATTTATATAGGGTAATGGTCAAGATAAGATATGGACGTATAGATGAATATGGTTGAATAATAATATTTATACTACATAACACCACAACATTATTATTAAAGAATTTACCATACATTGCATACTAGAGATATGATGAAGGGAAATTAATGACGGGAAAATGTGACGTCATAGTTATTGAATTTGTACGTATAATACAAATCATTATTAGGAAGATTTACAAGAACGAATTAGAGACAAAGAGTGGGTATTAATGACTAAGTACAACTACGAGTTCCAATCCTGTTATATGCAATGTGTATGCATAATCTAGGGTCGAGGGTGAGATGCAAGACAATCATAATTAATTATAATAACTTCTATAACAAATGGAAAATGGATACGACTAAACCATAGAAATGGTAGATCGTAGGGTTGTGACACAAACTAAAATAAAAAGCTACAAATAAATTTTTTATCCAAACTCGCGTTAGGCGATTTTGGTTCTTATGTAAAAATGAATATTGATTATTCATTGTTCATTTTTACATTGCTCTCCCCTTTAAAGTGATATGTATACAATAATATAATAGGATACAATTAATACAATACAAATGAGAAAATAACATCCTGACTAATTCAAGTTAGATGACGAATTTTTCTTTACATTACAAATTTTTATACAGAACAAGTGAGTTCGGGGGTTTGGGTACAATGCAGAGTAATCAAATCTTTAACATGACACTTGCTTAGAGTTTCATAAAGTATAAAAATTCAAAGATTAAAATTTTAGTTTTAGACAAACAATTAAGTTAGACAAACAATGATAGTTAAATTTTTTTTTTAATTTTTTTTTTCTGTGAGAAAAATTACATACATGATGAGTAGTAGATAAAAGGGAAAAACGTAAATCGTACAATCTATAAACTAATTTTTATTGACTATTGTAGGTACAAATCGAATTGCGTAGTGGATGATGTATAGACCTGTGGTCTAGTGTGTATTTGTGTGTACTGGGTACAAAGTGTGTATCTTACAATTTCGAGGGACAGATTAGCTGAGAGGATTGTTAAATTAACTGAATAAATGCATGAGCAAGATATATTAGAAAGCAAAAATGATTAAGATTAAATAGCATAGTTAGCACTTACACGCAATGAAATAAAGTTTATCGTGATATCCAATGATTTTAGAATAAAGGTTGTGTATATAGTATATATAGTGTGCATACGTGTGTGTGTGAACGTTTAAGGGTTATTATTATTATTATTATAAAATCCTTTAAGTTCAAGGTAGTATTTAAGTATTAAATTAAATCAGTTACACGTATTAAGGTAATAAACAAAACGCACTTAGAGGAACTTACAATTGATGAAAGTAAATCTCACGTTTTTAAAATTGAATTTTGACACACAATTAATTAAATTCGACTACGACAATTACTCGGTATTAATCGAATAAAAAAAATATAAAAAATATAAAATTGAAAATAGAAATCAATTATAAACTATAATGAATTAAACATATACTGTAATATTCTTAAAAATAAAAAAAACACGACCTAAATTGAGGTTATGTTCCATAGTACCAAAGAGGAATTAAGTATGGTTGAACCATTTCTCTGGTTGACACGGTTCAACCGGGGTTGGGGTGTTACAATAAAATAAAAATAAAAAATAAAGTTTGGAGTACTACATTCGGGGGAATTGAGTAGTGACTAAGCAGGGGAGTATAAGTCTGAAATTGACAATTACGTCTTTTCGTGAGCACTTTGCTCTTTTAAAAAAAAGATTGTTTGTCACACTAAGAACAAAAATTAAAAGAGTTCAAACAAAATGGAGGGACGGCATGTTCCTCATATACATTACAATAATTATCAAAATCGTTACAACCTTTGTAAAAACGGTTTTGGTTACAAATAATAAAATACATAACTATATATTTATATACGCAACAATTGCATGAGAAAAAAAGAGAAATCGGTCAATTTCCTTCTTACAAAAAAAAAAGGTTAACTAAAGACGCAAACCGGTCAATTCTGGTTGAATTTAATTCTCTTTTACAACAACAGAAAAAGGTTGAATTAAATTCTTAAATTACATTTTCTTAAATTAAATTCTCTTAAACTACAACGAAAAAGTTGAATTCAATTGACTGCATTGAAATGACTGGGGACTTGAAAACTGACTAGGGACTTGAAAACTGACTAGGGACTTGAAAACTGACTAGGGACTTGAAAACTGACTGAGATTCGAAACTTGAAAACTGACTGAGACTCGAAACTTGAAAACTGACTGAGACTCGAAACTTGAAACTGTCTAACTTGAACTCTATCAAGTATCTTGAAACTGTCTAACTTGAACTCTATCAAGTATCTTGAAACTGTCTAACTTGAACTCTATCAGGTATCTTGAAACTGTCTAACTTGAACTCTATCAAGTATCTTGAAACTGTCTAACTTGAACTCTATCAAGTATCTTGAAACTGTCTAACTTGAACTCTATCAAGTATCTTGAAACTGTCTAACTTGAAACTGTGTTCAAGTATCTCTATAATTCTATAAACTCTGTAAACTCTCTCTTTCTTAATTTGCAAGTCAATTCAATTCAATAATTTGAAAAAAAAATTGTAAACAAAAAATAAAAAATGTAAACATTTCACTCGAATGTACGCGAAGGTACGGTACTATTATGTTTGGTACATAAAATAAAATTATTATATACTGACTATAATAGTGACAATTAACTCTGTGACAATTAACTTCTGTGACAATTAACTTCTGTGACAATTAACTTCTGTGACTTTTAACTTCTGTGACTTTTAACTTCTGTGACTTTTAACTTCTGTGAAAATTACTGTTTCACTAAAAAAATGTATCACTGGTGTCTGAAGTGTTCACTGTTTTGTGTTAATTCTGGCTCAATACTAAATATTAACTGTTAATAATACTGACTTTTCAAATGTTTACAAATTACTTAAAAAAAAACAACTCTGTACTTAACAAAATTTCTACGGCGAAAACCTTAGAGACGTGTCCTGAAGACGTGTCTTGCTGGCTACTTCTTCTTGGATGAAAACTAGGCGTGGAGAACTTGGAGTCGTGACACACCGGTTCAAGGGTGGATGTTACGAACTGGAAGTCGTGACACGCCGGTCAACTGGTTTTATCCTGATGCAGGGTAATTTCTATCCTGGCCAAAGAGTGGCCACTTGTTAAAATCCTCTTAAAATATTCCCCTAATCTTGGTAGTAGGGTCGCCAAATGTTTATCCTGGCTATAGGGTCGCCACTCTGTTAACCCCTCCGTCTGTGGCCCTGGGGTGGTTCGGAGTCGACGGGGGTTCTGGTTAGGAGGCAGCAACGGATATTTCTTCTCGCGATACTTTTCGTCTATAACATTCTAATTCTTTTCGGTCGCCAGACTGTTTGACCCAATATCTTCTATGGTGCTTGGGTTGTCTCTTTCTCTCGCTTTATGGGGTCGACAGTTGTTAATTCTTCTCTTTCTATAATACTCTGATACTTTCTCTGATACTAAATATTATCGACTTAACTGACTAAGTTCTTCTGAAGAGAGCACGGTTCGAAGGGGAAAATAAAAAGTTTCTCTTACTGTAATTTACTTCTAAAAAATGTACAGGTAGTGCTCTGAATTTACAGGGTTAGAGGTTCGACCTCTTTCGACCATGGCTCAGGCCGGAATCTAAAGAAATTAAGGAGGCAAGGGGCCTCTGCCCCCTCCTCGCAGCGAGGCTGCTAACAAGGGAGTGTTAATCGAAGTAATAGAAGTGAAGTCTAAGAAGAAGAAGAAGAAGAAAAAGTGACATTATTTTACAATTACTTGATTTATATGTTATCTAAATATTGGGGGAATGAAGTTGAAGGTTAAGTTTCCCCCCTTTTAAACACATGATCAGATGAAAGATTCCAAATAAAAATTTAAAAAATAAAAATAAAAAACTAATTTGTATTTTTCGCCGAGTCTACATTTCCGAAGGCGATATAATTTCATAGTAGTACATAAGTACAATTCGAGTACATCACTGAGTACGTATTAATTTTGGTACATTACAATTACGATTACAATTACCAATTAATTCATATTCACTTATTATTGTTTAATTACACTTCCATTTAAAGTACATTCTTACATTATATATTAAATCATTACATTTAATTACAGTTTCAATGAAGAACATTACAAGTCATTATTAATTAGAGTTTCATTAAAGTACATTACGTTATATTAAATTAAAGTATTACAGTTAATTACAATTAAACAGTTACTTTAACTTTGTTTTGTTTTTACAGTGTTTCATATTAATAGACAATTAAGATGTTAGAAATATAATACAAAGTACATGGGCACATACGGTATGGATTTATATACAACATAATATGTTATAAATTTGAATCAGAGCGAGAGGAGATATTTATCTTCGAAGCGTTCGATTTTGCAGTGATTAGCGAATTCGATCACTTACCTAAGCATTTTCGAGTTCATTGCGGGAGGTGATATAATTAAAAATAAAAAAATAAAAAATAATACGAGAAAGTATTTGTGCGTTTTCGAACTAATGAATAAAGTTTTGCGTTTCATAGACTGACACGAGTAAAAATTAATATTTAATAAAATTTATATAGGGTAATGGTCAAGATTAGGTATGGACGTATAGATGAATATGGTTGAATAATAATATTTATACGACATAACACCACAACATTATTATTAAGGAATTTACCATACATTGCATACTAGAGATATGATGAAGGGAAATTAATGACGGGAAAATGTGACGTCATAGTTATTGAATTTGTACGTATAGTACAAATCATTACTAGGAAGATTTACAAGAACGAATTAGAGACGAAGAGTGGGTATTAATGACTAAGAAGTACAACTACGGGTTCCAATCCTGTTATATGCAATGTATATGCATAATCTAGGGTCGAGGGTGAGATGCAAGACAATCATAATTAATTATAATAACTTCTATAACAAATGGAAAATGGATACGACTAAACCATAGAAATGGTAGATCGTAGGGTTGTGACACAAACAAAAATAGAAGGCTACAAATAAATTTTTTATCTAAACTCGCGTTAAGCGATTTTGGTTCTTATGTAAAAATGAATATTCATTATTCATTGTTCATTTTTACATATATATATATATGTATATATATACATATATATATATATATTTATATATATAATGTTATAATGTTATAATGTTTCAGACCAACAAAGACCCTAGGATCCACTCATGGCTGGTCTACCTAACTGTGTTCGTAATCGTGTATTGTGTATGTCCTCCGTGGTGGCGGAGGGGACCTACAATTTTACGTGGGTTCCGAACCACAAGAACATAAGAAATTTATGTAAAAACTGCCGGTAAATTGGCAAAGACCAATTTTTACGAAAGTAAATAATTATCAATTTAAAACTAATTAATTATCGATTTAAAACTAGAGATAGAATCTCTGGATCCAGAGGATCAAGTCATAATAGACTACTATCCACAAATATGTTACACTCTATATCTATTTATAACGGACATGCAAATATATCAGATCCAAAGAATCCAGTCAATTTCATTAAGGTATCCATCAAGTCACGGTCCATATCGATTTCGGACCAAGTCAAAATTTACAATCATATACATTACAATATATACGCTTACGAGAAAATGTGTAGGTGTGGCTGTAAAGACTGTACAGTAATGTAGAAATGTGTGTGCACCCATTTTGGGTCTCCCATTTAAAGGTGATTGTGGGGCAAGTGAAGATCATGAGTTTTTCAATACCTCACAGCACTATGGGGGGCACCGCTCGGCAGAGGAATCTCTTAAAATGGGGTGTGTAAGGACAGAGAGTATCCAGTAACCCAAGACGCTGCCTCCCTATATCCCACAACACTTGTGTTGAGCTGTGGGATCTATCCCCAGAAAGCCTTAATTTTACTACCTTAAACTATACCCTTTCTATCAACATATGCGTCTAATCGATTTTTAAACATGTTTATAGACGTGCTACTAATTACTTCTACCGGCAAACTATTCCAGCTATTTACTATTCTACCTTCTACTTATCAACTTACACCCGTTATTTCTAGTCCTATTATATTGAGATATTTCGAAAACGCTATCTCTATCTACGTTATCGAACCCATTCATAATTTTGAAAACCTGGATTAGATCACCCCTTAACCTCCTAGTCTCGAGTGTTTTCAATTTTAACTCCTTAAGCCTATCCTCGTATGACTTTGACCTAAGCGACGGAATCATCTTAAGTTAGTTGCTCGTCTTTGAACTCTTTCGATTTTGTCTATATCTTTGCGCATATGCGGATTCCAAAATTGGACCGCGTACTCCAAATGGGGTCTAACTAATGATTTATAAAGTGGAACTATAATATCGCGCGATTTGTACTCAAAATTTCGAGCTATAAAACCTAACACTTTGTTCGCCTTATTGACCGCTGCTGTACTTTGTTTCGCTACTTTTAAATCACCAGTGACTATAACTCCTAAATCTTTTTCCTGCTCTACGCTTGTTAAATCTTTCCCTGACATACTATACGCAAAATTACCGTTACGCGAACCTATATGCAAAATTTTGCACTTATCAACGTTAAATCTCATTTGCCATGTGACTGACCAATCAACGATTTTATTCAGATCTTCCTGAATTTTACCTCTATCTTCGTCATTAATCGCCCTACCACCCAGCTTCGTGTCATCCGCAAACTTTGAAACTGTACCGACTAGGCCGACATCTAAATCGTTAATATATATAAGAAAAAGCAAGGGGCCCAATACAGAACCCTGAGGAACGCCACTCGCTACATTAGCCCAACACGACTCCATCAACGACCACCCTCTGTTTCCTGCCTCGCAACCACTCTTCTAGTCAATTTATTACTACACCCCTGATTCCATGAGCCTTAGTTTTTTCAATGAGTCTTTTGTGCGGCACGGTGTCAAACGCTTTTTGAAAATCTAAATACACTACATCAACCGCCCGATGTCTATCGTAAACGTCAACCACGCTTTGGAAAAATTCTAAAAGATTAGTTAAGCAAGATTTGTTTCGCCTAAATCCGTGCTGCGTATTTCTAACTAGCTTATGCACTTCTAAGTGTTCGACTATACGATCCCTAACTATTGATTCCAGTAGCTTACCTACAACAGACGTTAAACTGATTGGTCTATAATTTCCCGCCGCACCTTTATCGCCTTTCTTAAAGATAGGTGTTACGTTTGCTAACTTGAAATTATCTGGTACGCACCCCTCAGAAATAGACGCATTAAAAATCTTTGTTAGCGGCACAACAATGCTATCTTTTAATTCTTTTAGTTGTATGGGATATATGAAATCCGGCCCCGGTGATTTACGCGTTTTCATTTTATCAATATAGCGCGTTACCTCCCCTTCACTAACGACAATATTATCCAAAATATTACCATTATCAAACGGTATTATGTCCGTGACCGTAGGGATATTTTTTACATCTTCTATTGTAAAAACTGACGTAAAAAATTCGTTTAGCAAGGTAGCCATTTCCTTGTTTTCAGAAACTAGATCTCCGTTTAGATTTTTCAAAGGCCCCAAGAGGCTTTTTACTGGATTTCTATTATTGACGTATTGAAAGAATCGCTTGGGGTTTTCTTTACCGTCACGAGCTATGGAGATTTCAAATTCGCGCTTGGACTTTTTTATTACACTTTTCGCTTCAAGCCTTAGAGATATGTAGTTGTTTCGTAACCACAAATTGTCTTTATCGCACTTATGTAGCCTATAAGCCCTATCTCTACTCTTTATAATGTCTCCTACTCTAGAAGTAAACCACAAGGGCTTGTTGTTTACTTTCGCACGCTTAATTTTGTACGGTACACATTCCTCATTTATAGTCCTAAATACTGTTTCGAACGATTCCCACATTAGTTTTGCGTTGGAGTTCCCCATCACGTTTTCCCCATTGACGTGTGACAATTTATTTCGAAATTTACTAAAGTCTGCGTGCTGGAAGTTAGGAATTTTCGTCGAGTTAGCTAGTTTCGAGTGACTTACTGAGAGGACAAACTCTACCATATTGTGATCGCTATTGCCCAACGGTTCTATTATTTGAAGATCAGTAATTAGCCTATCATCCGTAGTTATTACTATATCTAAAATACTGTCCAACCTCGTACGTTCCCCAACCTTTTGAATAAGAAAGCTATCCTCGAGAAAATTAACTAAACGATTACCTTCCGCGTCTCCCTGCATTGTATCGTAATTTACGTTAGCGCAATTAAAGTCACCCATAACTAAAGCCTGCTGACTACCGATTATTCGCTTTAGTTCACGATATAATGCTTCGTCCGTATCAGCTGTTTGATTAGGGGGCCTATATATAACCGCAACAAGAAGTTTGAAATCGTTCAATTTAAGTTCTGCTGTAGTCGAATCTATCGGTTCTGGAATTGTGTGCTTTACTTCTATAACGTTCGCAATATTATCTTTGTTATACAACATAACACCGCCTCCTCGCCTACCTATTCTGTTTTTAACAAAAAGTCTATAACCTTTAATTTGATACTCCCCTACAAAGTCACGAGTTTCAGTGCTAAGCCACGATTCATTTATCGCAATTATATCATAGTCTTTACAAGCAATTAAAGAAAAAAATTCGTTTATTTTATTTCGTAGGCTACGAGCATTTAAGGATAGAACCTTCAAATTGTTTGTAATTGCGACAACTTCGCGAGCGCAGTGGAAATTTATGGAATTTACGCTGGGACCGTTCGAGTTACGGCAGCCTGAAAACAAGAGACAGTATTATGAAATAGTCTGCCTAAACGCGCAGCTCCTACGTCATTAAGATGAAGTCCATCTCCGAGGAACAAGTCCCTCCTGCCGCAGAAACTTTTCCAAATATTCTCAAAATATATGTGTGTATATATTTATATACATATATATATATATATTTATATATATATATTGTGTGTGTGTGTATATATATATATATATATATATATATATTAGTGATGGATCGAATAACCGCAACCGCAACCGCAACCGCACTACAACCGCACAAAAATTCACAACCGCAACCGTAACCGCAACCGCCGTTCCATAAGTGCGGTTGCGGTTGTAACTTTCCAATGGGTGGAGGCTGGGGAAAGTGGTAGGTGGGATGAACAGTGCGATGGGTCCTCGTCCCTCATCCTGGTAACACACTTAGTGCAAAATATGGTTTTAATTAATTTGACCTATTCTTTCATAATAGCTATATAAGTTTAGAATATACTTCTTTTAAATAGTATTTATTTAGTAAATACCTTATGTTGAACACAAGTTTTGCAACACACAAATAGCGGTAGCGGTGTATTGCAAAACTTGTGTTCAACATAAGGTATTTACTAAATAAATACTATTTATTATATATTATGTACCAAGTGTGGCTAAATCGCACTATAGTGGCTAAATCCAGTTATAATTACGCATTTTTCCTAGTATATGATAACCGCAACCGCAACCGCGGTTGGAAAAAATTCGACAACCGCAAACACAACCGCAACCGCGGTTGTGAAAAACCGACCACTCGATCCATCACTAATATATATATATACATATATATACATATATATATATATATATATATATATATATATATATATATATATATATGGGTATATATATTATATATATTATATAATATATATATTATATATATATATATATATATATATATATATTAGTGATGTAGCGGATGTCATTTTTTTCACATCCGCGGATGCGGATGCGGATGAGGATGTTTGATTTCAACATCCGCGGATGCTGATGCGGATGCGGATGTCTACATTTTCGTTATTTTTTAGGATATATTCGAGATTTGTTGTGTTTAACGTATATAATAAGTTATTATATAGAGAGAGCTGTAGCTATAATGTAGTACAATTGATTAATTGTACAATAATTGCTGTACTTTTCTCTGAACATATAAAATAATATCAAGCATCTAACTAATATAGAAATCAATCAGTGAATTCGTCTGCAAATAAATTCGTTATATTTTGTTGAGTTTCAGCCACAATTAGAAACCATAATTGTGTTACCAGGATGCGAGACGTGAACCCAACTCAAATGCACCCCACCGACCTCTTTCCCCAACCTCCACCCTTATAGAAAGAGATCTTTAATTAGCTTGATAACTATTTATATTAAGTTTAAAGTTTTATTAGGCATATTTATAAATGAGTAATTAAAATAAAGTAAACTAAGATGTTCATCGTTTAATGTTCAAACTTAATTATAGGAAGGTTATGCTTAAGGAACATTAATTTTTCTGCCTTTTCTGCTGCCAGTCTGTTTCTCTTTTCATCATATATTAATCCAGCACTGCTAAATAATCTCTCGCTTGGTACGTTTGTTGGAGGACAGGCTAAATGTTTCCTTGCAAGTTTACTCAAGTATGGATAGATATTCTGCGTATTTTTCCACCAACTAATAGGATTGTCACATGCAGCCAGGCGTTTTTCTTGGTGATAGCTCTCGATCATTTTTACTACATCTTTTGACATCGCGTAGGTCTCGTCATTGCTGCTTGACTCAAGAAACTGAGAGACAGATTCTGTGATAGATTTGCTTGTTGAAGGTGTTGGTTCTGTCACTGAAACTTTTATTCTTTTGGTGGGTAGCGAAGCGACAGATTCAAGAGATTGAAGCTCTTCAACTGCTTTGCCAAGTGATGATTTAACTCGTTCTAATGTACTAGGTGAAAATAACTTAGCTTTGTAACGTGGATTTAAGTAGGTTGCAAGAGAGTAACTTCATACAAGAACAGCCTCTCATCTTGTCGCTTGCATCACTTTTGCGCACAATGAACTAGTTCTATTAATATAGTAGAATTTGATAATTTCCGCTTATTAATGACGTTTTATCTCAACGGTCCACATCCGCACGACATCCGCAGTCCAAAGTGCGGATGCGGACGCGGATGCGGATCCGGATGTGACCTACATCACTAATATATATATATATATATATATATATATATATATAATATATATATATATATATATATATATATATACAGGGTGGGGCACGGGAACCAAGTGTTTTTGGAATAATCAGGAAAATGATATTTATTTTTGTAAAGAAAATATATGGTAGAACAACATTCGTAAGAACATAGCATTTCATGTCATAATAATCATGTACCGAAAATTATATCGGGCATATGATGTCCTTGGCCGTCGACGCATTGTTGAAGGCGTTTACGAAAATTGGCCTCCACTCTTCCCAGCAGGTCTCTGTTGATTTGAATGATTTGTTGACGGATCGCTTCCTTCAATGCATCTAATGTACGGGGCTTGTCCTCGTAGACACGTGACTTGAGGTACCCCCCATAGAAAGAAGTCACATGTGGACAAGTCAGGGGACCGAGGGGGCCATGCAATGTCACCAAATCTCGAAATGAGATGGTTGGGAAACAGGGGGCGAAGAACAGCCATTGACGCTCTGGCGGTGTGTGGCGTGGCCCCATCTTGCTGAAACCACAAATGTCGACGAGCAATACGCCTTCTTCGTAACTCAGGGATGAAAAAGGTGTTCACCATCTCAATGTAACGCCCAGATGTTATGGTAACGGTAACCCCATTTTGTTCGAAGAAATAGGGACCGATGACGCCAAACTTTCCCACCGCGCACCAAACTGTAACCTTAGGGCTATGCAGCGGTTTTTCATGGAGTTGTCGCGGATTTTCAGCAGCCCAATACCGACAGTTTTGATTGTTGACGGCCCCATTAAGGTGGAAATGGGCTTCATCACTCATTACCACCATCATGTTTTCATTCTGCTCATAAAGTGCAAGCATTTCCTGTGCAAAATTCAGTCGTTGGGGGCAATCGTTTACATTCAATTCCTGCACCATCGCTAACTTGTATGGGTGAAAATGTAATTCTTCATGCAAAATCCGTCTAACAGTACGATTGCTGATTCCGAGTGCAGCTGAATGTCTCCGAGCAGAGCGGCCTGGGCTTTGCAACATCGCTTGTCTGACCCTTTCAACGTTCTCTGGAGTACGCACAGTGCGTTGCGGCCCCTTCGGTTTTGTTTTCATTATTGAGCCTCCTGTTCGAAGATTGTTAACCCAACGTAAGATTGTGTCACGAGCGGGAACAGAGTCATTTCGATGAATGTTGAATCTGCGGCGAAACGCACGCTGAACTGCTGTCACTGACTCGCCACTCCTAACAAAATGATCATACGCGAACATGCGGTGTTCTAACGTCCACTGCTCCATGATGGCACCTGAAAGATAAAGGTGAGTGTTAGTTAAAGTTAAATGCTATGAACCCAGGAATGGAATGCTACCTACCGCACGCCCCTCCCATTCCTAATGGCCGATTACTAGCTATTCAAAAAACACTTGATTCCCGTGCCCCACCCTGTATATATATATATATATATATATATAATGTTTCAGACCAACAAAGACCCTAGGAGCCACTCATGGCTGGTCTACCTAACTGTGTTCGTAATTGTCTATTGTCTATGTCCTCCTTGGTGGCGGAGGGGACCTACAATTTTACGTGGGTTCCGAACCACAAGAAAATAAGAAATTTATGTAACAACTGCCTGTACATTGGCAACGACCAATTTTCACAAAGCTAAATAATTATCAATTTAAAACTAATTAATTATCGATTTAAAACTAAAGATAGAATCTCTGGATCCAGAGGATCAAGTCATAATAAACTGCTATCCACAAATATGTTACACTCTATACCTATTTATAACCGACATGCATATATATCAGATTCAAAGAATCCAGTCAATTTCATTAGGGTATCCATCAATACTAGTAGTACCTTGCCAAAGAAAAATAAGTCACTGTCCATATCGATTGCGGACCAAGTCAAAATTTACCACCATATACATTACAATATATATACTTAGGAGGAAAAGTGTAGGTGTGGCTATAAAGACTGTACAGTAATGTAGAAATGTGTGTGCACCCATTTTGGGTCTTCCATTTAAAGGTGTTTGTGGGGCAATTGAAGATCATGAGTTTTTCAATACCTCACGGTACTATGGGGTGCACCACTCGGCAGAGGAATCTCTTTAAATGGGGTGTGTAAGGACAAAGAGTATCCCCTAACCCAAGATGCTGCCTCCTTATATCCCACAACACTTGTGTTGAGCTGTGTGATCTATCACCACAAACCTTAATCTTAATACCTTAAACTATACCCAATCTATCAACATATGCGTCTAATCGATTTTTAAACATGTTTATAGACGTGCTACTAATTACTTCTACCGGCAAACTATTCCAGCTATTTACTATACTATGTGTAAAAAAGTTTTTGGCAACTGCTGTCTCGAACCTTCTACTTGTCAACTTACACCCCTTATTTCTAGTCCTATTATATTGAGATATTTCGAAAAAGCTATCTTTATCTACGTCAGAGCTTTCCAAACTTTTAACGTTCGCGACAAACTATTTAAGCATAACAATTTTCACGACACATTAATTAATTTTTGTTATCAAATATCAAATATCAGCTAATTTTTCGGTAGGTGGTTTCTCTTCTAGCCGATTTTGTTGATAGAAAAATCAAAATTTTCAAAATACAAAAACACTAATGCGTCGCGACACGCCAGTTTGGAAAGCTCTGATCTACGTTATCGAACCCATTCATAATTTTGAAAACCTGGATTGGATCACCCCTTAGCCTCCTAGTCTCGAGTGTTGTTAATTTTAACTCCTTAAGCCTATCCTCGTAAGACTTTGACCTAAGCGACAGAATCATCTTAGTTGCTCGTCTTTGCACTCTTTCGATTTTGTCTATATCTTTGCGCATATGTGGATTCCAAAATTGGACCGCGTACTCCAAATGGGGTCTAACTAATGATTTATAAAGAGGAACTATAACATCGCGCGATTTCTACTCAAAATTTCGAGCTATAAAACCTAACACTTTGTTCGCCTTATTGACCGCTGCTGTACTTTGTTTCGCTACTTTTAAATCACCAATGACTATAACTCCTAAATCTTTTTCCTGCTCTACGCTTGTTAAATCTTTCCCTGACATACTATACGCAAAATTACGGTTACGCGAACCTATATGCAAAATTTTGCACTTGTCAACGTTAAATCTCATTTGCCATGTGACTGACCAATCAACGATTTTAGTCAGATCTTCCTGGATTTTACCTCTATCTTCGTCATTAATCGCCCTACCACCCAGCTTCGTGTCATCCGCAAACTTTGAAACTGTACTGACTCGGCCGACATCTAAATCGTTAATATATATAAGAAAAAGGAAGGGGCCCAATACAGAACCCTGAGGAACGCCACTCGCTACATTAGCCCAACACGACTTCGCTCCATCAACGACCACCCTCTGTTTCCTACCTCGTAACCACTCTTCTAGCCAATTTATTACTAAACCCCTGATTCCATCAGCCTTAGCTTTTTCAATGAGTCTTTTGTGCGGCACAGTTTCAAACGCTTTTTGAAAATCTAAATACACTACATCAACCGCCCGATGTCTATCGTAAACATCAACCACGCTTTGAAAAAATTCTAAAAGATTAGTTAAGCAAGATTTGTTTCGCCTAAAACCGTGCTGCGTATTTCTAACTAGTTTATGCAATTCTAAGTGTTCGACTATACGATCCCTAATTAGTGATTCCAGTAGCTTACCTACAACAGACGTTAAACTGATTGGCCTATAATTTCCCGCCGCACCTTTATCGCCTTTCTTAAAGGTAGGTGTTACGTTTGCTAACTTGAAATTATCTGGTACGCACCCCTCAGAAATAGACGCATTAAAAATCTTTGTTATCGGCACAACAATGCTATCTTTTAATTCTTTTAGTTGTATGGGATATATGGAATCCGGCCCCGATGATTTGCGCGTTTTGATTTTATCAATATAGCACATTACCACCCCTTCACTAACCACTATATTATCCAAAATATTACCATTATCAAAAGGTATTATGTCTATGACCGTAGGGATATTCGTTACATCTTCTATAGTAAAAACTGACGTAAAGAATTCGTTTAGCAAGGTAGCCATTTCCTTGTTTTCAGAAACAACATCTCCGTTTACATTTTCGAAAGGCCCCAAGACACTTTTTACTGGATTTCTATTATTGACGTATTGAAAGAATCGCTTGGGGTTTTCTTTACCGTCACGAGCTATGGAGATTTCAAATTCGCGCTTGGATTTTTTTATTACACTTTTCGCTTCACGCCTTAGAGATATGTAGTTGTCTCGTAACCACAAATTGTCTTTATCGCACTTATGTACCTATAAGCCCTATCTCTACTCTTTATAATGTCTCCTACTCTAGAAGTCAACCACAACGGCTTGCTGTTTACTTTCGCACGCTTAATTTTGTACGGTACACATTCCTCATTTATAGTCCTAAATACTGTTTCGAACGATTCCCACATTACTTTTGCGTTGGAGTTCCCCATTACGTTTTCCCAATTGACGTGTGACAATTTATTTCGAAATTTACAAAAGTCTGCGTCCTGGAAGTTAGGAATTTTAGTCGAGTTAGTTGGTTTCGAGTGACTTACTGAGAGGACAAATTCTACCATATTGTGATCGCTATTGCTTAACGGTTCTATTACTTGAAGATCAGTAATTAGCTTATCATCCGTAGTTATTACTATATCTAAAATACTGTCCAACCTCGTAGGTTCCCCATACTTTTTAATAAGAAAGCTATCCTCGAGAAAATTAACTAAACGATTACCTTCCGCGTCTCCCTGCATTGTATCGTAATTCACGTTGGCGCAATTAAAGTCACCCATAACTAAAGCCTGCTCACTACCGATTATTCTCTTTAGTTCACGATATAACGCTTCGTCTGTATCAGCTGTTTGATTAGGGGGACTATATATAACCGCAACAAGAAGTTTGAAATCGTTCAATTTAAGTTCTGCTATAGTCGAATCTATTGGTTCTGGAATTGTGTGTTTTACTTCTATAACGTTCACAATATTATCTTTGATATACAACATAACACCGCCTCCTCGCCTACCTATTCTGTTTTTAACGAAAAGCCTATAACCTTTAATTTGATACTCCCCTACAAAGTCACGTACTGTGAGGTATTGAAAAACTCATGATCTTCACTTGCTCCACAAACACCTTGAAATGGGAGACCAAAAATGGCTGCACACACATTCTACATTACTGTACAGTCTTTACAGCCACACCTACACTTTTCCTCCTTAGTATATATATTGTAATGTATATGTAAATTCTGACTTGGTCCGCAATCGATATGGATCGTGACTTATTTTTCGTTGGCAAGGTGCTAGTATTGATGGATACCGTAATGAAATTGACTGGATTCTTTGGATCTGATATATTTGCATGTTGGTTATAAATAGATATAGAGTGTAACATATTTGTGGATAGTAGTCTATTATGACTTGATCCTCTGGATCCAGAGATTCTATCTTTAGTTTTAAATCGATAATTAATTAGTTTTAAATCGATAATTAATTAGTTTTAAATTGATAATTAATTAGTTATGCAAAAATTGGTCGTTGCCAATGTACAGGCAGTTTTTGCATAAATTAATTTCATATGTTTTTGTGGTTCGGAACCCACGTAAAATTGTAGGTCCCCTCCGCCACCACAGAGGACATACACAATTACGAACACAGTTAGGTAGACCAACCATGAGTGGATCCTAGGGTCTTTGGGTCTGTAACATTATAACATTATAACATATAACATATATATATATATATATATATATATATATATATATATATATATATAATATATATATATATATATATATATATGTATGTATATATATATATGTATATATATTATATATATATATATATATATATATATATATGTGTGTGTGTGTGGTGTGTATATATAATATATATATACAGGGTTGCCCTAAAAAAACGAGACCAATTTTTATCACGAATATTTCGGTGGCCGTTGTAGCTAGAGACTTGAAATAAAAATAAAAATAAAATTTAGTCAATTTCCTTTCAAATATGTCTTTAACATGATAGAGTCTAGCTGGCCCCTAAGTGGCTAAAATCGCCTTTGAAAAAAATTTACAATGGGTTTGACAGAAAGCGACAAGTATATCATCAAATCTTTACGAGAAGAAAAGCGAATGTCCTTGACACAAATTCTAAAAGAGTATCCAGATCGCAACTGGAGAAAACCCACTGTTGCAGCATTTTTGAAAAAACTCCGTGAAACTGGCAGTATCCAACATCGTGCTGGGAGTGGCCGGCCAAAGTCTACTAGAACTGCAGAAAACATTGAAATTGTAAGTGAACTTTTTTAAGTCAGGATGACCAGCCAGGAACGAGTAAAAGTGAGCGCGAAATTACGAAGATGACTGGTATTTCGCGCTCTTCAGTCCAACGGATAATCAAAAAAGATCTTCATTTAAAAACATTTAAGAGAGCGACTGTTACAGTTGTATCCAACTTAGTGAGAAGAAAACGAATGGACAGATGCAAAAAACTGTTGCGGAGATTTTGATCGAATGCAGCAGTGGAAAAAATCTGGTTCTCGGATGAGAAAAAATTCACACGGTTGAAACGCCTAGAAACACACAAAATGATCGTGTTCGTTCGCGAAGTCCAAG
>JAJOZX010001831.1:202500-220000 GCA_023014485.1 Bathynomus jamesi | reverse complement strand
GTTCCAATCCTGTTATATGCAATGTGTATGCATAATGTAGGGACGAGGGTGAGATGCAAGGCAATCATAATTAATTATAATAAATTCTATAACAAATGAAAAATGGAAAATGGATACGACTAAACCATAGATATGGTAGATCGTAGGGTTGTGACACGAACAAAAATAGGAAGTGATATGGTCGAATAATAGTTATATTTATACTACAAAACACATAAATAATGACTTCTATAGGGTGTACAGTTTTTATTATGATGTTAAAGAATTTTCATACATTGAATACTGGAGATATGATGAAGGGAAATTAATGACGGGAAAATGTGACGTCATAGTTATTGAATTTGTACGTATAGTACAAATCATTATTAGGAAGATTTACAAGAACGAATTAGAGACAAAGAGTGGGTAGTAATGACTAAGAAGTACAACTACGGGTTCCAATCCTGTTATATGCAATGTGTATGCATAATCTAGGGACGAGGGTGAGATGCAAGGCAATCATAATTAATTATAATAAATTCTATAACAAATGAAAAATGGAAAATGGATACGACTAAACCATAGATATGGTAGATCGTAGGGTTGTGACACGAACAAAAATAGGAAGCTACAAGTAAAATTATTATCCAAACTCGCGTTAAGCGATTTTGGTTCTTATGTAAAAATGAATATTGATTATTCATTGTTCATTTTTACATTGCTCTCCCCTTTAAAAAATGATATTTATACAATAATCTAATAGGGTACCATTAATACAATACAAATGAGAAAATAACATCCTAACTACTTCAAGTTAGATGACGAATTTTTCTTTACATTACAAATTTTTATACAGAACAAGTGAGTTATTATATAATATAAAAAATTCAAAGATTAATACTTTAATTTAGACAAACATTTAAGTTAGACAAACAATGATATGGTTAAAAAAAAATTCAAAATTTTATTTTTCTGTGGGATAAATTATGTACATAATGAATAGAGTAGATAAAAGGGAAAAACGTACATCGTACAATCGATAAGCTAATTTTTTATTGACTATTGTAGGTAAAAAATCGGATTACGTAGTGGATGATGTATAGACCTGTGGTACAGTGTGTATTCGTGTGTATTAGGTACAAAGTGTGTATCTTATAATTTTGAGGGACAAATTAGCTGAGAGGATTGTTAAATTAACTGAATAAATGCCTGAGCAAAAATTTATATATAGTAAGCAAAAATGCTTAAGACTATATAAATAGCAGAGTTAGCACTTACACGCAATGAAATAGTTTATTGTGATATCCAATGATTTTAGCATAAGGTTTGTATATATATATATATATATAGTGTGCATACATGCGTGTGTATGTGTAGGGATTTGGAAGGTTTTTGAATTAACAAAGTTTAAAAAATAATGTATAATAATTTAAGATGGGTTTAGGGTTATAAAATCTTTTAAGTCAATTATTGTGGTTATTATTATTATTATCATTATTATTATTATTATAAAATCCCTTAAGTTCAAGGTAGTATTTAAGTATTTAATTAAATCAGTTACACGTTTTAAGGTATTTAAAAAAACGTACTTAGAGGACCTTACAAGTAATGAAAGTAAATCTAGCGGTATTAAAAATTAAATTTTGAAGATGGAATTAAATTCGACTAGTAACATTCCTAGCTATATATGAACTATATAACCATTAACATTAACCAGAAGTATCGGTACGATAATTGAATTAAGAAAATTAAGAATACAAATTAAAAATAGAAATCAATTATGCATTTTAGTGAACTAAACATATAGTATACTTAAAAATAAAAAACACAACATAAATTGAGGTTATGTTCCATAGTACCAAAGAGAAATTAACCATTGTTGAACCATTGCTCTGGTTGACACTGGGTTCAACTGGGGTTGGGGTGTTAAAATAAAATAAAATAAAAAACAAAGTTTGGATTACTACATTTGGGGGGATTGAGTGACTAAGCAGGGGGTATAAGTCTGAAATTGACAATACGTCTTTCGTGAGCACTTTGCTCTTTAAAAAAAAAGATCGCTTGTCACACTGCTTAGAACAAAAATCAAAGAAGTTCAAACAAACGGAGGGACGGCATGTTCCTCATATACATTACAATAATTATCAAAATCGTTACAACCTTTGTAAAAACGGTTTTGGTTACAAATAATAAAATACATAACTATATATTTATATACGCAACAATGGCATGAAAAGAAAAGACATATCGGTAAATTTCCTTCTTACAAACAAACAAAAAAAAAAAGGTTAAACTAAAGACGCAAACCGGTCAATTCTGGTTGAATTTAATTCTCTTTTACAACAAAAAAAAAGTTTAATTAAATTCTTAAATTACATTTTCATAAATTAAATTCTCTTAAACTACAAAGAAAGTTGAATTCAATTGACTGCATTGAAAACTGACTTGGGACTCGAAAACTGACTTGGGACTCGAAAACTGACTTGGGACTCGAAAACTGACTTGGGACTCGAAAACTGACTGGGACTCGAAAACTGACTGGGACTCGAAAACTGACTGGGACTCGAAAACTGACTGAGACTCGAAAACTGACTGGGACTCGAAAACTAACTTGGGACTTGAAAACTAACTTGGGACTTGAAAACTGTCTGACTTGAACTCTATCAAGTATCTTTAAACTGTCCGACTTGAACTCTATCAAGTATCTTTAAACTGTCTGACTTGAACTCTATCAAGTATCTTTAAACTGTCTGACTTGAACTGTATCAAGTATCTTTAAACTGTCTGACTTGAACTCTATCAAGTATCTTTAAACTGTCTGACTTGAACTCTATCAAGTATCTTTAAACTGTCTGACTTGAACTGTATCAAGTATCTTTAAACTGTCTGACTTGAACTCTATCAAGTATCTTTAAACTGTCTGACTTGAACTCTATCAATTATCTTTAAACTGTCTGACTTGAACTCTATCAAGTATCTTTAAACTGTCTGACTTGAACTCTATCAAGTATCTTTAAACTGTCTGACTTGAACTCTATCAAGTATCTTGAAACTGAACTGACTAAAATTGACTGCACTTGAACTCTATCAAATGGAGTCTACTGAAAACGAAACTGACTTGCACTTGAACTGCTATCAAGTGAAGATTAACTGAAAATGGAAAATGACTGCACTTGATCTCTATCAAGTGGAGACTATTAACCTCTGGGGTTTGGTTGTCCATCTTGGTGCAACCGACTTATTTGAAATGCAATCAAGTATCTCTATAAACGATAACCTCTCTATAAACTCCCTCTCTTAATTTTGCAAGTCAATTCAATTCACTAATTTGAAAAATTTTGCAAACAAAAATAAAAAAAATGTAAACAATATTTCACTCTTATGTACATAAAATAAAATTATTCTATACTGACT
Organism: Bathynomus jamesi; assembly: GCA_023014485.1. NCBI lineage: Eukaryota > Metazoa > Arthropoda > Malacostraca > Isopoda > Cirolanidae > Bathynomus > Bathynomus jamesi. The sequence continues at coordinate 216,607 of JAJOZX010001831.1, read as the reverse complement.
ATAATAGTGAAAATAACTCTGAAATTAACTCTCTGAAATTAACTCTGAAATTAACTCTCTCAAATTAACTCTCTCAAATTAACTCTCTCAAATTAACTCTTTCTGTTACTTTTAACTTCTGTTACTTTTAACTTCTGTTACTTTTAACTTCTGTGGCTTTTAACTTCTGTGGCTTTTAACTTCTGTGGCTTTTAACTTCTGTGACTTTTAACTTCTGTGACAATTAACTTCTGTGACAATTAACTTCTGTGACAATTAACTCTGTGACAATTAACTCTGTGACAATTAACTGTTTCACTCAAAAAAATGTATCACTGGTGTATGGAATGTTCACTGTGTTTCTTGTAAATTCTGACTTGATACTCATTATTAACTGTTAACAATACTGACTTTTCAAGTGTTTATAAATTTCTTAAAAAAACAAACTGTACGGTACTTAACAAAATTTCTACGGCGAAATCCTTAGAGACGTGTCCTGAGGACGTGTCTTGCTGGCTACTTCTTCTTGGATGAAAACTAGGCGTGGAGAACTTGGAGTCGTGACACACCGGTTCAAGGGTGGATGTTACGAACTGGAAGTCGTGACACGCCGGTCAAATGGTTTTATCCTGATGAAGGGTAATTTCTATCCTGGCCAAAGAGTGGCCACTTGTTAAAATCCTCTTCTTAAAATCTTCTTCTAATCTTGGTAGTAGGGTCGCCAAATGTTTATCCTGGCTATAGGGTCACCACTCTGTTATCCTCCTTCTTATATGTCCCTGGGGTGTCTCGTCTCGACGAGGCGTTCTAGTTAGGAGGCAGCAACGGACATTTCTTCTATAACATTCTAATTCTTTTCCGCCGGTCAAATGGTGGGTCGCCACTTGTTAAACTCTTGGCTACATACTCGCCAGACTGTTATGCCAATATCTTCTATGGTGCTTGGGTTGTCTCTTTCTTAATTTGGGCAAAGGGTCGCCAGTTGTTAATTCTTCTCTTTTTATAATACTCTGATACTTTCTCTGATACTAAAATTATCGACTTTTCTTTTATAACTTATCGACTTAACTAACTAAGTTCTTTTGAAGAGAGCACGGCTCGAAGGGGAAAATAAAAAGTTTCTCTTACTGTAGTTTATTTCTAAAAATGTACAGGTAGTGCTCTGAATTTACAGGGGTAGAGGTTCGACCTCTTTCGACCATAGCTCAGGCCGGAATCTAAAAAAATCAAGGAGGCAAGGGGCCTCTGCCCCCTCCTCGCAGCGAGGCTGCTAACAAGGGAGGCTCGTAGCAGTGACCTAAGCAGAGTCCCGTAATGAAGTGCAGTTCATTTTACAAATACATGTATAATATAAGCCTAAATGTTGGGGGAAGGCAGTTGAAGGTTAAGTTCCCCCCTTTTAAACACATGATCAGATGTTTGAAAAATTCCAAATAAAAATAATTAAAAAAAAAAAAAAAACTAATTTGTATTTTTCGCCGTCTACATTTATGAAGGCGATATAATTTCATAGTAGTACATAAGTACAATTTGAGTACATGACTGAGTACGTATTAATTTTGGTTCATTACAATTACGATTACAATTATGGATTACTTCACATTCACTTATGATTGTCCATTACAGTACATTCTTACATTAATATTAAGTCATTACATTCAATTACAGTTTCATTGAAGTACATTACAAGTTATTATTAATTACAGTTTCATTAAAGTACATTACGTTATATTAAATTAAAGTATTAGTTAATTACAATTAAACAGTTACTATAACTTTGTTTTGTTTTTTACAGTGTTTCATATTAATAGACAATTAAGATGTTAGAAATATAATACAAAGTACATGGGCACATACGGTATGGATTTATATACAACATAATATGTTATAATATGTAATAACATGTTATAAATTTGAAATCAGAGCGAGAGGAGATATTTATCTTAGAAGCGTTCGATTTTGCTGTCATTAGCGAATTCGATCACTTACCTCAGCATTTATGAATATCTTGTGAGGGGTGAACGCACTTGAAAAAAAATAATGAAAAAAAATAATACGAGAACGTATTTGCGCGTTTTCGAACGAATGCATAAAGTTTGGCGTTTCACGAGCAAAATGAATATTTAATAAAATTGACATAGGATAATGGTCAAAATAAGATATGGACGTATGAGGGGGGGGGGGTGATATGGTCGAATAATAGTTATATTTATACTACATAACACATAAATAATGACTTCTATAGGGTGTACAGTTTTTATTATGATGTTAAAGAATTTTCATACATTGAATACTGGAGATATGATGAAGGGAAATTAATGACGGGAAAATGTGACGTCACAGTTATTGAATTCGTACGTATAGTACAAATCATTATTAGGAAGATTTACAAGAACGAATTAGAGACAAAGAGTGGGTAGTAATGACTAAGAAGTACAACTACAGGTTCCAATCCTGTTATATGCAATGTGTATGCATAATCTAGGGACGAGGGTGAGATGCAAGGCAATCATAATTAATTATAATAAATTCTATAACAAATGAAAAATGGAAAATGGATACGACTAAACCATAGATATGGTAGATCGTAGGGTTGTGACACGAACAAAAATAGGAAGCTACAATATATATATATATATGTGTGTGTGTATATATATATATATGTGTGTGTGTGTGTGTGTGTATGTGTGTGTGTGTGTGTATATATATATATATATAATATATATATATGTGTGTGTATATTAGACTGGTCCAACCTATAATGGTGAAGTTTTTCAAATTTATTATTTTTAATATGCTCTCCCTGGATATTGTGAAGCATGGTTAAAGAATTATAAGTACCAATTCTAATGCAAATCGGATAATATTTAGAGGTGCCGCACGGAGGTCAAACATTTCATTTTATTCTCAAATCGGATTATTTATATTAATATTTTTTACCCCTGAGGTAGCTGTTATCGGTGCGTTTTTTTTATGTGGTATCCCCTATAGGCCTAATCCACAGTCCTCTAATTTTGTTTATATTCCATTTATTTACTTTATCTAAGTCCCTCTTTTATTGTAGATTTTTTTACGTTTAGAAAACGCTTACGGTGCTGCTCTACAATTTGTAGAAGATATTGCTGTTCTTCACTTTTCGTAAGATGGCCACTGAAGTTCTTAATTAAAGCAACACCTCTCTCAGCGTTGTCATTTACAACATTCATATTTTTTACATAATTGCTAGCAGCTTTGTTGTCATCATTAGCGTTCCAATGAGCAGGATCTCTGTCCAAAAAGTCCATTGGCAATGCTAATTTTCTGAAGAAGTCGCGAGTTGTTGAACTGACGAAGCTAGCTAGTGTTTTGTCTTGTAGGTTAGGATCATTCACATTCAAATTTATCCGTTTAGGAGGATTTTGAGTGCCATTCACATCCAGCGCCTTCACCATTTCTCGCTTGACTTCCAGTGACGTTTCTTCATCAAAAAAAGAAAGTCCGATGAGCTCTTTATTCAAATGCCAGAGATGGCGAAAGAGCGCTTTAGATGCAGCTACAGATATTTCTTTATCATCGTAGGATTGAAATTTCTTGAGAAGAGATAGGTCATTAGCTGGTGCAGAGGAAGCAATGGGTGCTAAAAACCATTCATTTACGTAGCATCGAACAGCATATAATGCAAAACGTTGCATCCCTTCTAGTTCACGTCTAGTGACTTCCATTTGTTTGTGGAAAAGACAAATTTTTATTGCATATATCATTCGCGCCATCCATCGCACACGGTGCAACGCTCCGGGTTGATGGAATTTAATGCCATCAAAAGGAACATCTCCAAGGTATATGATTGTCAAATCTAAGAGTTCTCGGTAATCTGCTCGAGGTTGTAATTTAGTCAAATGTTGCTTGCAATTTTCAATTATACTGGGCTTTTCCGGTACATCGATTTGAATAATTTCAAACTTGTTTGTGTCAAAAGTCTTCCATTTATTTTTAAGATGCTTAAATAACAAGATATCCGGACCACCAGTGGCAGCGCCGTGACATTTGTCAAAGACAGATGCTATTACTATTTCGAGAATGTGATGTCGACAAGCTAGTCCGAGGAGCGGCCGTTCAAGTATGCTTTCAATAAGAGTACATGCTCCTTTTTTATCGCCAGTGTTGCTTGCAGTTGTGTCAAAGCACATTGCCTGCACACAATCTCGTAGCCCCCAGTCATCCAAAGCTTCGACCACAGCACCTACAATATTTTTTCCTGTGCCAGATTTAAGTTTAGGTACTGAGAGAAGCTTAGATTTTCCTCCGTCTGATACAATAATTGGAAGTCTATCCACACTATCATCACCAGTAAGATCTTGGATAAGCTTTCCGTCCCAGTGAACTGTTAGAGGAATATCAGTTTCAAATGATTGCTTGATGTCATCCGTAATTTGCTGACGAACTGATATTCGTTTTCCCAGTATTGAACTTCTACTCAGAACAATATCATCAACTTCATATCCAAGAGAAGATGCAGTAGCTGCTACTGCTGATACTGCTTGGCGATCACTTAATTTGTTTCTGTCCAGTGTCATTGCTAATTCTGTTGATACAACCATTGCTGGTTTATGACTACCAAGTTTCTCCTTCTTTATGATGACTGGTGTACTTGATGTACTTGGCTCTTCCTCGGAGGAACTACTATTTGACGAAAATTGAGTCACTGTTGTGTTCATTTTGTTTCTCATAGTTTCTTTCTTAACTTGGCGTTGAAATGCTTCATCTCTAGATCTTCTCTTAGATTGTTTGAGAACACATATTTTGTCCACACTTCCTATGCAGCCTCTCCTCCCCTTCTCTCGTTGAGCTTGTAGAAAAGCTCTGTCGTCTTCTACTGTCATTTTTTGCAGAGCATTGGCATGGGCGATATCGAATAAATCGTCCAAACGTTCTTGAAAAGAAGTTTCTTTATCTATTTGTGTCTGTGAACGTCTAGATTTAGATTTTTGAAGTCCTCTATAATTAAAATACTCCTTTTCTAATTTTTTCGTAACATTGCGGTAGTCAGCAGTTGGTATATTTGCCATCTCCCAAAATTTCAATACTTCAGTGCAAACAGCTTTAGATGCATCTTTCAACGTTTTTTGGTATGTAGATGATGAAAAATAAGCCACAGAACGTCACCATAGGATGGTAGCTTTATTCCACATATTGTCTCAATTGTTTGTCCAATAAGCCACATTTCTGTTGATTTTTTAGTCGCTACTGAACTTGCCATATTTTACATCCTGTTTGTGCCTGATGCCATTTCACACTCTCCTACACTGCTATGATGCTATCATCTCAACAACACAAGTAACATAACTACAGCACATAAGTACTCCGCAATCCATATAATATTACTAATTTTTTTTATTTCTGATATTTTTGACAGTAGTACGGCACCCCTAAATATACTTCAAATGAGCTGATATTTTTGCCAGAAGTTATTCTTATAAAGGTTCACAATAATCTGAGGTACCATGCTATGATTTCAAAAATTTTGTTTTTTGGACCAGTCTGATGTGTGTGTGTGTGTATATATATATATATATATATATGTATGTGTATATATATTATTTCAATACGTCAATAATAGAAATCCAGTAAAAAGCGTCTTGGGGCCTTTGAAAAATGTAAACGGAGATCTAGTTTCTGAAAACAAGGAAATGCTACCTTGCTAAACGAATTTTTTACGTCAGTTTTCACTATAGAAGATGTAACGAATATCCCTACGGTCATAGACATAATACATTTTGCTAATGGTAATATTTTGGATAATATAGTGGTTAGTGAAGGACAGGTAATGCGGTATATTGATAAAATGAAAACGCATAAATCACCGGGTCCGGATTCCATATATCCCATACAACTAAAAGAATTAAAAGATAGCATTGTTGTGCCGCTAACAAAGATTTTTAATGCGTCTATTTCTGAGGGGTGCGTACCAGATAATTTCAAGTTAGCAAACGTAACACCTACCTTTAAGAAAGGCGGTAAAGGTGCGGCGGGAAATTATAGGCCAATCAGTTTAACGTCTGTTGTAGGTAAGCTACTGGAATCAATAATTAGGGATCGTATAGTCGAACACTTAGAATTCCATAAGCTAGTTAGAAATACGCAGCACGGATTTAGGCGAAACAAATCTTGCTTAACTAATCTTTTAGAAATTTTCCAAAGCGTGGTTGACGTTTACGATAGACATCGGGCGGTTGATGTAGTGTATTTAGATTTTCAAAAAGCGTTTGACACTGTGCCGCAGAAAAGACTCATTGAAAAAACTAAGACTCATGGAATCAGGGGTTTAGTAATAAATTGGCTAGAAGAGTGGTTGCGAGGTAGGAAACAGAGGTTGGTCGTTGATGGAGCGGAGTCGTGTTGGGCTAATATAGCGAGTGGCGTTCCTCAGGGTTCTGTATTGGGCCCCTTGCTTTTTCTTATATATATTAACGATTTAGATGTCGGCCTAGTCAGTACAGTTTCAAAGTTTGCGGATGACACGAAACTGGGTGGTAGGGCGATTAATGACGAAGATAGAGGTAAAATCCAGGAAGATCTGAATAAAATCGTTGATTGGTCAGTCACATGGCAAATGAGATTTAACGTTGATAAGTGCAAAATTTTGCATATAGGTTCACGTAACGGTAATTTTGCGTATAGTATGTCAGGGAAAGATTTAACAAGCGTAGAACAGGAAAAAGATTTAGGAGTTATAGTCACTGGTGATTTAAAAGTAGCGAAACAAAGTACAGCAGCGGTCAATAAGGCGACAAAGTGTTAGGTTTTATAGCTCGAAATTTTGAGTACAAATCGCGCGATATTATAGTGCCACTTTATAAATCGTTAGTTAGATCCCATTTGGAGTAAGCGGTCCAATTTTGGAATCCGCATATGCGCAAAGATATAGACAAAATCGAAAGAGTTCAAAGACGAGCAACTAAGATGATTCCGTCGCTTAGGTCAAAGTCTTACGAGGACAGGCTTAAAGAGTTAAAATTGATAACACTCGAGACTAGGAGGCTAAGGGGTGATCTAATCCAGGTTCTCAAAATTATGAATTGGTTCGATAACGTAGATAGAGATAGCTTTTTCGAAATATCTCAATATAATAGGACTAGAAATAACGGGTGTAAGTTGACAAGCAGAAGGTTCGAGACAGCAGTTGCCAAAAACTTTTTTAGGCAGAGAATAGTAAATAGCTGGAATAGTTTGCCGGTAGAAGTAATTAGTAGCACGTCTATAAACATGTTTAAAAATCGATTAGACGCATATGTTGATAGATTGGGTATAGTTTAAGGTAATAAAATTAAGGCTTTGTGGTGATAGATCCCACAGCTCAACACGAGTGTTGTGGGATATAAGGAGGCAGCATCTTGGGTTAGGGGATACTCTCTCTCCTTACACACCCCATTTAAAGAGATTCCTCTGCCGAGCGGTGCCCCCCATAGTACTGTGAGGTATTGAAAAACTCATGATCTTCACTTGCCCCACAAACACCTTTAAATGGGAGACCCAAAATGGGTGCACACACATTTCTACATTACTGTACAGTCTTTACAGCCACACCTACACTTTTCCTCCTATGTAATCGATAATTAATTAGTTTTAAATTGATAATTACTTAGTTTCGTAAAAATGGGTCGTTGTCAATGTACAGGCAGTTTTTACATAAATTTCTTATGTTCTTGTGTTTCGGAACCCACATAAAATTGCAGGTCCCCTTCGCCACCACGGAGGACATACACAATTACGAACACAGTTAGGTAGACCAGCCATGAGTGGATCTTAGGGTCTTTGTTGGTCTGAAACATTATAACATTATATGTATGTATGTATATATATGTATATATATGTATATATATATATATATGTATGTGTATATATATATGTATGTATATATATATATATATATATATATATGTATGTGTATATATATATATGTATGTATATATATATGTATGCATATATATATATATATATGTGTGTATATATATACATATATATATATATGTATGTGTGTGTATATACTGTATATATATATATATATATATATATATATATATATATATATATATGTATGTGTATATATATATATGTATATATATATATATATATATGTATATATATATATATATATTATAATATGTATATATATAATATATGTTATGTGTGTATATAATATATATATATATATATATATATATATATATATGTATATGTTAACCCCCTTTTATGGCCCTGAGTCGGTTCGGATCGACGGGGGTTCTAGTTAGGAGGCTGCAACGGATATTTCTTCTATAACATTCTATAATTCTTTTCGGTCGCCTTAAATGGTGAGTCGCCACTCTGTTAAACCCTTGGCTACAGACTCGCCAGACTGTTATGCCAATATCTTCTATGGTGCTTGGGTTGTCTCTTTCTCTCGCTTATGGGTCGAGAATTATTAATTCTTCTCTTGCTATAATACTCTGATACTTTCTCTTATACTAAAATTATCGACTTTTCTGACTAAGTTCTGAAGAGAGCACGGCTCGAAGGGAAAAATAAAAACTTCTTTTACTTTGGTTTACTTCTTAAAAATATACAGGTACTGCTCTGAATTTACAGGGGTAGAGGTTCGACCTCTTTCGACCATGGCTCAGGCCGCAATCTAAAAATATTAAGGCAAGGGGCCTCTGCCCCCTCCCCGCAGCAAGGCTGCTAACAAGGAGTCGTAATGAAATGCTAATCTGAAGTCTAATCAAGAAGTGCAATGAAGAAGTGCTTTAATTTTACAATACATGTATAATATAGCTAAACTTAAATATTTTGGGGGAGGACAGTTGAAGGTTAAATTTCCCCCCTTTTTAAACACATGATCAAATGTTTTAAAAGATTGCAAAATAAAAATTTAAAAAAATAAAAATAAAATAAAAACTAATTTGTATTTTTTCGCCGAGTCTACGTTTATGAAGGCGATATCATTTCGTAATAGTACATATAAGTACAAATTAAGTACACGACTGAGTACGTATTAATTTTGGTTCATTACAATTACGATTACAATTATGGATTACTTCACATTTACTTATTGTTTAATTACACTTCCATTTTAAAGTACATTCTTACATTATAAATTAAATCATTACATTTAATTACAGTTCCAATGAAGTACATTACAAGTTATTACCAATTACAGCTTCATTAAAGTACATTATGTTATATTAAATTAAAGTATTACAGCTAATTACAATTAAACAGTTACTATAACTTTTTTTTTTTTTCAGTGCCTCACATTAATAGACAATTAAGATGTTAAATATAATACAACGTACATGGCACTTACGAGATAATTTATTTACGAAATAATATGCTATAATATGTTATGAATTTGAAATCAGAGCGAACGGAGGTATTTTATCTTTGAGGCGCTCGATTCTGTCGTAGTGAGTGGAATTTTATAACTTAACTCAGCATTTTTTAGTTCAATGCGGGAGGTGAAATAATAAAGAAAATAAAACGTAAAAAGAATACATGTACGTAATCATGATCGTCAATAGACATGTACGACTGCACACAGTAGTGTACACATATCATTCGTCACACAATAGGTTGTGTGCGTAATATAGACACGAGTAAACATAGACTGATAAGTTGATAGGGCATAAGTAGACAATAGGTAGATGAATGAATAAGTAATAAAATTAATAAAGGATAGCGGTCAAGAAAGAACATGAATGTAAGAATGAGTATGGTTGAATAATGAGTATGGTTGAATAGTAATGTTTATACTACATAACACCACAACATTATTACTAAAGAATTTACCATACATTGAATACGGAAGATGTCCAAATACTAAGAACGTGATTCAGTGTACAAAGTATGGGAAACGTAAAGGGAATAAAGTTATTTTATGACGTCATAGTGTATAAGTCATTATTTAGAAAAGATGAATTAGGGAAATACAGTAATGAATAAAGAAGTATAAATCGAAATTTTATCCAAAACTCGCTTATGCGATTTTGGTTTCTTATGTAAAAATGGACATTCGAACATAAAACTATACGAACATAAGTTCTGCATCAAGACAATGAATCCATATAATGATGGTGTAGGAATTGTTCATTGTTCACTTTTTACAGTATTTCCCCCCAAAATGGTATTAATACAATAATATAATACAATATAATACAATTGAGAAAATATCATCGAAGTAATTCAAGTTAGATGACGACATTCTTTACAATACAAATTTTATACAGAACGAGTTCGGGTAGTTGAGTACAATGCAGAGTAATCAAATTTTAACATGACACTCGCTTAGAGGGCTATGATAAAATATAAAAATTCAAAGATTAAAACTTTACTTTTATACAAACAGAATAAAGGATTAATACGTTAATTTAGACAAACAATTAAGTTAGACAAACATTGATATGGTTAAAATTTTTTACAAAATTTTTATTTTTCTGTGGGAAAAATTATGTACACAATGAATAGAGTAAAAGGGAAAAATATAAATTTTAAAGTTCATGGATTTTTCGAGGCTTCCCTGATAGTACAATTGATAACTAATTTTATTGACTATTGTAGATAAAAAAATCGAATTATGTAATGGATGATGTATAGACCTGTGGTCAAATGTGTATTTATGTTATTGGGTACAAAGTGTGTATTTTATAATTTCGAGACACAGATTAGCTGATAGGATTGTTAAATTAACTGTATAAATGCATGAGCGAGAATTTATATAAAGTAAGCAATAATTATTATGTATTATGATGATGATGTTTGCATACGAGTTTTAAAGTGACTGGAGGGACGGAACGTAAATGAATTCGAATGTGTCAAAAGTAATAAAATTCAATTAGGATTATCGATTTTACATAATCAGTTACACTTATAAGGTAATTAAAAAAAACGAACTTAGAGGAACTTACAATTAATGAAAGTACATCTCACGGTTTTAAAATTGAATTTTGAAGATGGAATTAAATTCGACTACGACAATTACTCAGTATTAATCGAATTAAAAAAAATATAAAAAATATAAAGTTTGAAAATAGAAATCAATGATAAACTATAATAAACTAAGCATATAATATTCTTAAAAATAAAAAAAAACACAACTTAACATAAACGGAGGTTATGTTCCATAGTACTAAAGAGGAAATAACCATGGTTGAACCATTTCTCCGGTTGTCACTGGGTTCAACTGGGGTTGGGGTATGAAAATAAAATAAACTTAAAAGACAAAGTTTGTAGTACGACATTCGGGGGAATTGAGTGACTAAGCGGGGGGTATAAGTCTGAAATTGACAATTACATCTTTCGTGAGCACTTTGCTCTTTTTTTTAAAAAAAAGATTGCTTGTCACACTACTTAGAACAAAAAATTAAAAGAGTTCAACAAACGGAGGGACGGCATGTTCCTCATATACATTACAATAATTACCAAAATCGTTACAAACAATTGTAAAAACTATTTTGGTTACAAATAATGAATTACATAACTATATATTTATATACGTAACAATGCATGAAAAAGAAAAGACAAATCGGTGAATTTCCTTCTCACAAACAAAAAAAAAAGTTAAATTAAAGACACAAACGGGTCAATTCAGGTTGAATTTAATTCTCTTTTACAACACAAAAAAAGGTTGAATTAAATTCTTAAATTACATTTTCTTAAATTAAATTCTCTTAAATTACAAAGAAAAAGTTGAATTCAATTGACTGCATTGAAATGAATGGGTATTTGAAACTAACAGAGACTGACTTAAAACAAAACTCTCTGACTTCAAATAAAACTCTCTGACTTCAAATAAAACTCTCTGACTTCAAATAAAACTGAAATCTCTGGGGCGGTTGCCCGTCTTGGCGCAACCTTCTGACTTGACCTCTTATCAAGTAGTATCTTGAAACTGAAAATGAAACTGACTTGAACTCTTATCAAGTAGTATCTTGAAACTGAAACTGTCTAACTTGAACGCTTGTCAAGTGAAGATTAACTGAAAATGGAAAATGACTGCACTTGATCTCTATTCAAGTGGAGACGATTAACCTCTGTTTTGGTTGACCCTCTTGGTGCAACCTTCTGACTTGAAAAACTGACTTCAAAAAATGACTTCAAAAAAATGACTTCAAAAAAATGACTTCAAAATTACTTCAAGTATCTTTATAAATCTCTGGGGTTTGGTTGTCCCTTTTGGTTACAACCAACTGAAACTGTCTGAAAACTGAAAATGGTACTTGAAACTGCTTCAAGTAACTCTATAACTCTATAAACTCTCTCTAAACTCTCTCTTTCTTAATTTGCAAGTCAATTCAATTCAGTAATTGAAAAAAATTTGCAAACAAAAAATAATAAAAAAATGTAAACAACATTTCACACGAATGTACGGGAAGGTACATAAAATAAAATTATTTTATACTGAATATAATAGTGCAAATAACTGTGACAATTGACTCTGCGACAATTGACTCTGTGACAATTGACTCTGCGACAATTGACTCTCTTGAAATTAACTCTCTTTGAAATTAACTCTCTTTGAAATTAACTCTCTTTGAAATTAACTCTCTTTGAAATTAACTCTCTTACTTTTAACTCTCTTTGAAATTAACTCTCTTTGAAATTAACTCTCTGTGTTACAATTAACTCTCTGTGTTACAATTTCTATTTCACTAAAAAAAAGGGTATCACTAGTGTCTGAAATGTTCACTTTGTTTCTTGTAAATTCTGATTTGATACTCATTATTAACTGTTAATAATACTGACTTTTCAAGTGTTTATAAATTACTTAAAAAAAACAACTCTGTACTTAACAAAAATTTTCTATGGGGAAATCCTTGAGACGTGTCCTGAAGACGTCTTGCTGGCTACTTCTTCTTGGATGAAAACTAGGCGTGGAGAACTTGGAGTCGTGACACACCGGTTCAAGGGTGGATGTTACGAACTAGAAGTCGTGACACGCCGGTCAAATGGTTTTATCCTGATGCAGGATAATTTCTATCTTGGCCAAAGAGTGGCCTCTTCTTAAAATCTTCTTCTTAAAGTAAACTTCTTCTTAAAGTAATCTTCTTAAAGTAATCTTCTTAAAGTAATCTTCTTAAAGTAATCTCTTCTTAAAGTAATCTTCTTCTTAAAGTAATCTTCTTCTTCTTAAAATCTGTTAAGATCCTGGCAGGGTCGCCAAATGTTAACCCCCCTTTTATGGCCCTGAGTCGGTTCGGATCGACGGGGGTTCTAGTTAGGAGGCTGCAACGGATATTTCTTCTATAACATTCTATAATTCTTTTCGGTCGCCTTAAATGGTGGGTCGCCACTCTGTTAAACCCTTGGCTACAGACTCGCCAGACTGTTTTGCCAATATCTTCTATGGTGCTTGGGTTGTCTCTTTCTCTCGCTTATGGGTCGAGAATTATTAATTCTTCTCTTGCTATAATACTCTGATACTTTCTCTTATACTAAAATTATCGACTTTTCTGACTAAGTTCTGAAGAGAGCACGGCTCGAAGGGAAAATAAAAACTTCTTTTACTTTGTTTACTTCTTAAAAATATACAGGTACTGCTCTGAATTTACAGGGGTAGAGGTTCGACCTCTTTCGACCATGGCTCAGGCCGCAATCTAAAAATATTAAGGCAAGGGGCCTCTGCCCCCTCCCCGCAGCAAGGCTGCTAACAAGGAGTCGTAATGAAATGCTAATCTGAAGTCTAATCAAGAAGTGCAATGAAGAAGTGCTCTAATTTTACAATACATGTATAATATAGCTAAAGTTAAATATTTTGGGGGAGGACAGTTGAAGGTTAAATTTCCCCCCTTTTTAAACACATGATCAAATGTTTTAAAAGATTGCAAAATAAAAATTTAAAAAAATAAAAATAAAATAACAAAAACTAATTTGTATTTTTTCGCCGAGTCTACGTTTATGAAGGCGATATCATTTCGTAATAGTACATATAAGTACAAATTAAGTACACGACTGAGTACGTATTAATTTTGGTTCATTACAATTACGATTACAATTATGGATTACTTCACATTTACTTATTGTTTAATTACACTTCCATTTTAAAGTACATTCTTACATTATAAATTAAATCATTACATTTAATTACAGTTCCAATGAAGTACATTACAAGTTATTA